>VDFB02260802.1:0-28832 GCA_007258455.2 Sequoia sempervirens | reverse complement strand
TGATCCATTCCATGGGCTGTATCTGTATCTGAATCATTATCTACATCTGCAGGGTCCAACACTCCAATCCAATGGAAAATGAAAATGAAAATGAAAATGAATACTCAGTTCGTAAATCTCGTCCTATGGGAACAACGGAGAGCAATTGGTGTGGTGCAGTGGATGGTGGCACAGGGACTTCCATAACAGGCATCCTGTTAGGCCAATCCATAGGCCCTGCCCCCCTGCGAGCAGCCGTTTCAGCAATTTTATCTTCCCAACCTCTTCTCAGAGCTTGGATTGCAGAAAAAGAAGGGCAATTATGCTTTGATGTAGATGCCAGTACGTTGTTGGATGTTGAGGTCATAGATAAGGCCGAGGGGCCTGAAGCGGAGGACCCAGATAGAACTCAAGAGCCATGGTTGCAGATTGTAGAAGATGAGATGGATGCAGGATTTCCCAAAGAGAAACCATTCAGAGTCTTCCAAGTTAAGCTATATCGGCTCCCTGATGCAAACAGCCTTATTATACTTAGGTTCCACAGTGGTGCTGCTGATTATGCTTCTGCTGTGCATGTTTCTTCCGACCTATTGAAGCATTTGAAGGAATGTATTGAACTGAATAGGGAGGAATTGGATCAGAAAGTGCCAAATATTGAGGAGGAGGAGGAAGACATTCTTGAGTTGCAGGTTCCATCTCTTGAAGCCGCCACTCCTCCTGCAAAGGCCAAGAAGTCTTTTTGGGCTCATGGTATTGATGTTTTGGGGTATGGTTTGTCTGCATTTAGGCATGCTATTCTTCCCTTGGAGAATGTTGTTGACAAGAGGGAGTCTCGTCTGATTGTTGCTGAATTCAAGGAAGATGTTACTCGCCGCATTCTTGAAGTAAGTCTAAGGCCTACTTCACGGTTAGTTTTTATTTTTCCTTCGTTATTCATTATCTAGAACTTATTAGTAAATATGCTCTGGAAATGGGCACTGTCGGAGAGAACATTGGTCTGCCCAACGGGCACCAGAACGAACTTGTTGGCGGAAGTGTTTTCCATTAAGAAGTGTTTACTTATTGGGCTGTGAAACAATATTTTGACGGTTTTATCCTCGCCAGATTAGGGCAAAGTAGCTTGCTGCGAGGGCAAGGGGTGTCACTACTGAGTTCTTCATAGTACTGGGTTATTCCTCCTCTAATTAGGAGTCTAAAGAATTTTCCTACAGCCAAGCTGTGAACCTGGGTGTCTAAATAAATATGGAATACCTTATGATCCTAAACTAGCAGCACACTTGGTCGCAAGGACAGTCCAGAGGACTAGAAAGCACAAGGTACACCAAAATCTGGTCATATACAATGGTGTAGAGTCTAGCTTTGGTCACGTTTATTTTCAGACATAAGAATCTGTGGATAGCCTCCGTCTGGGTTATTCATTCCATTTTATATTCCTGCAGATTCAGTTTTTATTCACCTCGACAGCAATCATGGCCATTTACATTACTAGCTAAGGATGTAAAATGTACTAAATGCACTCAAACCCCACCACATGTGTGTGAACGTTTGTATTTGGCCATTAATAGCTCTGGGTATCTTTAGATTCCCATTTATAGAGCTGCATGTTATTTATTACAGTTTAGTTTCTTCGCAGCCATGATAAGAGTCTAAGCATATTGGCATTTGGCAGTGCTGGCTTTCTACTTAGTGGAATCACAACTTCAAACCTGTGGGGGTAAAGACGGGGTATTCCATGCGCCAAACTTGGTGTGCTGGCTACGCCTGTATCTCAAACCAGACATTGACGTTACATATAAAATATCTAGCTATATAATATTTATGATTTATTATAGTTCACTTAATTGACATGTTAAACTTGCTCCATTGATGCAATTTTCCCCCTAGATAAGCGCTCCCCCGAGCTGAGTTCTCGGGGATGCAGCTGTATATGAAAAAATCCGGAGGCATTTTTTGGTATTTACATAAATGGTGCTGGATTACAGGGTATTTGTTGCTCTTTAGTCCCCGGATGTTACAACTTACGAACCTTACATATAGAGCTCTTTTTATGCCTGGGTTTACATAGAAGGTGTCCACGGCAGAGATCTTATCCAAATATTTCAGTTTGGTACTATAATATTTTACATGGTCAACTCTCCATTGGTAAGAAATTTTCTATTATATCTGTCCTAGAGATTTAAGATAGGTACTGATTTTAATCAATTTTTATTATTGGCAGTTGTGTAAACAAAAATCTTCAGATTTGAATGGATTGTTGAATGCCGCGTCATTGAAGGCTGTTGCAAAGTTTAAAGGCACTGGAAACAGAGGAGAGCACTATGCAGTAGTTGTACTGCTCAACTGCAGGTCCATGTTGGAGCCAGCGATATCAGATTCCACAACTGGTAGTTCCTTAATTGAATACTTGTAAAATTTGTTTGGAGTAGCACAAGGATTTACCTCAATTTCAGTTTCTGATAAGTATTTTTTTTAACTTATTTTTCGCAGTCCATGTTCCACCCTACAAGACTCTAGGTTACTAGTTATTACTTATTTGTTTAATGTCTATTCAAAATTTGTGATTTGCGATGTTACATTTAGTGTTGTATACTGGTCCAATTTTACAATTCTAGATCTGTGGTCTAAAATTATGAGCTTACGTAACCGATTGTACATTGGGATTTTGAAGTTGGGATACATCATACAAATTATTTTTGCCTCACTCGGTACTTCTTTCTTGACCTGCTGTGATATGAAGCTCTATGTCTAGATCTGAACTAATTTCTTATATGAGTAGATTATTCTGCTCCACCAATTCTTTATTTGCTTCTGTAGCTTATCCTTCATGTACTTCTGAGTTTTGAGTAGCATAAAGTCACATGCTGAAACAAGGGAACATATATTTAGTTACATTCCTCTCTTTCCAGTCTTCAAGATATACAGGAAGCTCCAAGGGGCTACACCTTATAGCAAGGACAATCTCACGCTTAGATGTTTGAGGATTATCTATTTTTTCAATGTCACCCATGACTTGCACCCACTGCTATGCCTGAGAAGTAATCTATTCTGTCAGAATCACCTAGGATTTACACCCTATTTCATCTCTTTGTTTTCTAGTTGAAAATTGTATCACCACAGCTAATATGTACAATTAGATCATCTGAAAAACTCTAATTCCTCCAACAATGTTGGAGGACACAGATACTGTGTCCATACATGTTGATGAGGTTCTTACATGGAAGGAGAACAAAGGCCACTTTGTTCCCTAGTGGAAGCAATGCAACTTGGTCTACCTCTCTAGTGAAGAAACCTCAGCTAAAAAATACTCCTAGTTATCATAATTTTCATTGCTAAAATAATTCAAATTAAAAAAAATCACCTGAATATGTTGATTGCCTGCAGGTTTCTACCATTCAGCAATCATGAAGACAGTCCATGCCACTGAAACAGTTCCATTGTGGGAGCTCGCAACTAGAGTTACCAAAGACTTTGATCAAGCTGTGAAAAACAACAAACATTTCACAGATATGGGTGATTTAAATATGCTGATGGTTCAGGCTATGGCACGCCCTGCTGTAACCCCTTCATCCTCCATGCGCACAGCTCTTCTTTCTAATATGGGAGATGCTTGTTGCGAAGAAGTAGATAAGGAATTAATTTCCTCTTTAAATGTAAAGGATTGGATTACCTGCTCTTCCCTAAATGGAGTTGGGCCTTGTCTTGCGATGTATCCTGTTCTGAGAAATGGTTGCCTAAGAGTTTCCTTTGTCTACTGCAACCCTCTCTTCTCTACCGAAACCATGAAGTGTCTGGTGGACGATATATCATCTATGCTTAATGATCTGGACAAGTGAGTTTGAAAGATGGAGTTTAACTGCAAAGTGGTTATTCATCAGACTAAATATGCTAAGTTTAACTCTTGGAAGAGGCACCTGGTGTAAACGGATAGCCTTGGTTTCTCTCTTACATGCACTTATGTTTTTAATCTAAATTGAATTACATCAAATGAAATAAAAATGTTGCATACTTTCTTGATCTAAAGGCTTTCAGATGGATGAAGATTGGGATTATATTGGTAGGAGCATTGTTTTTTTCATCTATGGAATATGATAAGGTTTTGGATATGGCAATGTGTAAGAGCAGTCTGTAATGGCAATTTTATTTGAACACAGACACCTACATGGGTTTCAGTGAAAATATTAAATAACCTCACATCTTAAAAAAGGCTTCTTTATCAATTACCGTGTTTGTCATGAGATTTGCATCAAGCATGTCCATGTTTATTAAGAGTTCCTTCTAATACAGATTCATGTGAAGATGCCGAGTTTACAATGAGATTTGCATCGAGTATATCTTCTTAAAAGAGAAGTCCAAGATTCCCTTGCAAATGATTTGGAAAATTGTAAGTTGTTTGTTTGATTCTGGTAATATTTCTTGGGTTTTTTATTTAGACTTTAATATATTTTCTATATACTATAAAGTACTATATTTTTTTTAACATAAAAGAGGGGTAAAAATTTATTAAAACAAGAGAAAATTACAGAGCAAAGTCATTACATAGTCTTATCAAGCTCCACCAAATGGTCCAACTGTTGAGACAAATCTGGGGGTAATATAAAGTACTCTATTGAATCTTGATAGCTGTCTAGTGTTTTTTAAAGTTAACAGTGAGATTTAGTATTATATTTTTAAACAATGCAATCACATTGCAGACAAACTTGGAACATGTCAAATTCCATGCAACTGCATGGTTCAATTCAACTCTTTGTCAGTCTTTCTGCTATCTATTCCTGCAATTAGAATGGGTTACCATCTGTAATCATATAGCCCGAGTTTGAATTAACCTTTTTGCAATTTGATGTAAAATACAGGATATGGGAGTACTAGGAGATGACAAAATACCAAAAAAAACAAAGTATATATAAATAAATACCAGAAAAGATGAAATATGTAAAATTTTCAGTATTGTCAGAGACGTGAGGGATTTATTTTTTATTTTTTTTGAAGTCATTCTTGTATATTGCAGCAGGAAACAATACCAAAGATTCTACGTTGAGCAGGTAACTTGGAGTCGAGTCTCCTAAATGCTGGAGACGTTTCCATCTGCCTTTTCCATACCCAGCAGGTTTAGAAGACTCCTCCCATATTTACTATGGTTTTAAAATGTCCAAGGAAGAATTTTCCCATCTATGAAAGAAAAAAACTGATAAAGTCATATATTGAGAAAAGTTTGCTCGACCACCAAGCATTTTCACGTGGTAACCAGACAAAGCTGGTGATGATGTGCACAATTGTAATCGTGAAATTTGCATGCTTATGTCATTTTGCATTTAGGCTGTGGAAGGTGTTAAGAAAAACAGAGCAGATTAAAAATTATATAACTCAACATACAGAATTTTACATAAATACAGCGAATTATGTGGTTCAGCAATTTTGATTATGTAACAACCACCTTGTTCTATAAAAAGTTTACTTTATTTTATTTACCATGTAGTAATAATTTATGATCATTAGAGAAATAGGATAACAAAAAATTTCTTTCAATTACAGTAAATGCAACTGCACAACTGAATACTCATATACATTTCATATCATCTTATCATGTTTTTCAAACTGAAAAGAATAATCAATCTATTTTCTTTTTGCATTTCAACATGAATAATTTCAATTAATTAAAATATGACAATAACATAAAGGTACAATGTCAGAGATCCCATATTTGGATACATTCTGTTTTCCAAGACTTAGCATGCCATCTACTCTACAAGAGGGAGAGCATCACCCAAGTGCTTTACCTCCAACCACGGACCAACGGTCCCTTGCACACCTTCCTAACTGGAAATGGCCTTGCCCTTCAACGAAAGGTATAGTTAAGAATTCTTTTAGTTTTGTCATCTGAGCTCTGGTGTTGTGCCCTACTTAACTAATACCGTCAGTCAACTATGGATACTTTCTAACTATGTAAGACATCTCTGATTAGTTAAGCAATCTGAGTCACAGTGAATCGACAAGTGTATGTAGAGACTATTGCAATCATTTTGGACAAAGTATTTGTAATATATACGATTGCTACTTACAAGCAAAGTCGTTTGTTCACTTACCCTTCTCAACTTGGAGTATTATATACTTGAACTTCTATTGTTTGACCAATGGTTACCTTATCATACCAATTTTCATTTAAAAAGAGATAACTTCATTAAAGTCATAATTCATTTTGATTGGTTATAGTTTCCTGACTTAGAACACCCATGTTACGTTCACATAACAACTTGGGCCTTGGCAATTGCCACTTGTTCAAGTCCTTATTTACTAAGTCAATAAATGACTAGGCTAGGATATTTTCTGACCTTGAATACCCATGTTACGTTCACATAACTTCTTGGGACTTGACAATTGCCACTTATCCAGGTCTTTAGTATTAACCATGAGAGTATTTGATCTCCCACTCTATGCACACAGTTATTATTGATGACTTACTGTCATCGACGATTCGACTGGTTTCACTTTGTCATAAACTAAAAGTACTGTTCAATCATATATAGTAAATAGATATTAATCTTAAGTTGAAGATCCCTTCTTATTATAGTCTCAGGTGTTCAATGTTTTAGCCTTGTTATAGAGTCCTTTCTCAGAAAGTGAAGATTCACTAAGTAAATAACTCATCTGGGTTGTTGGTTATTTCTGACTTGAACACCCGAGTTACTTTCACATAACTACTTGGGTCTTGGCTACAACCACTTGCTCGAGTCTTAATCTTAACCCTTGAGAGTGACTACTCTCGAGATATAAACTTTAAGAAAATCTTGACACAAAACAAATCTTCTTGACCTTCCTGGTCATAATATAGTATGAATATTACATAGACAGAGTCTACACAGTAATGGGTAGATCTCCATTAAGAATATAACTTCCTTTAGGTTTTAGTCCTTCATGCATTTAAGTGAAATCTTGTTAACTAAGGATAAAGTACACAATTGTAGACCAACTGTTCCCATCTTACAATAAATTCACATAAATATAATTATGTACTCACTAAGTTTGTAATATAACTAGTTTGGTAAAATACCTCAAACATTGAATTCCCTTGTTACTCATTTGTAACATCTAGGGTCTAGGCTACTACCTCTAATTTAATCCCTAACACAAACCAAAAGGTTTTACCTTCTCACCTATTCTTAGGCTTCTTTAGCAATATTGATGACATTATATCATCACCAAGACATACACATGGTCCTATAGAAGATTCTAACCCAAGATGACTCGAACTTGTTGTTCAACCAATGGATAAACATAAAGAAATCTTTTACTCTTCGCATCTTGACTTTCTAGTCATAACTCAAACGAGTTAGTTAAGTTTGTACTTTCTTCGAACTCCTAAGTTACTCAACGTAACTACTTGGTCTTGGCAACTGCCACTAGTTCGAAGTATACTAACTTAAGAGAGTGTCCACTCTCTAAATTAGACCCGAGACATTCTTTGCCGACAAAAGCAAATAACTTGACCTAAGTAGTCATATTGTAATGTAAAGACATTGTACAACAAAATACACCCTTTTGGGTGGTTTCATAACATAATACAAACCCTTGAAGGGTTTAACCTTTCAAAATAAAGAAAAGTATGACTAGTTCACCTAACTGTGCTTAAGTCTATTCCACCACTTCTTAATTCTCAGCCTTTCTGGCTTGGTTCATTACTCACCAAGAAGAAGTGATTTAACAATTTTGATTCTTGAGTTCATTAATGAAATTTATCTACAAAAGTCTTACAAATGTGTAAGGGGGAAATTGAGAATGCAATAAGATAATCAATGTTAAACGAATTTAACAAAATCTAATTCAAAACAAGGATTTAGATTCATACCCATCACTCACAAAATAAACAATACAAAATACTGAATTCAAGAAACCATTTGAAAAACAAGAACAATGAATTCAATAAAGCATAAAGTTACCCATCTTGTGTCGAAGTGTATTCGCAAAGATGTTGGATTGTTGTTGTATCAATGTGAAGCCTCCATTTGTGCGAACTGCAAAAAGCTTCAAAGTTGTGTGATATTGATCGAAGATGTATGTAAAAGCTTGTGAGAAACCAATTGTAATTTCAACATTACTTCGTTGTGTAAAAGATGTCAATTCTCTGATCGTTTTTTAGGAAGAAGATGATTGTTTTATAGATTTTGTGTTTCCAAATGAATGATCGAAATCACGTAGTAGAATTTCCTGATTAACGGTTTAAAACTGTTGAGGGGAATTAGATGGGAAGAATAAGTGGATTTTGATTACATAATAGGTGTGATTGAAGAAATCAATTTGAGTGTTCAATGGAATTGAGGAAATAGATCAAATAATTTGTGGAATTGAAGAAATCGTGTTGAGCCTTCAATGGGATTGAAGAACATATGAATCATTCAGGAATAGATGTATCAGTCAGCCAATCAGAGTGAGCAATCAGTGATCGTAATTTGCTCAATCATGAAAGTGGGTGAGGGTAATTCATATTAATTAATTAATTAATCCTTTTGAGTTGAACGTGCAAATCATATTTCACTTTTGCAAACAAAGTTGTATTTATTTGTTTTGACCTTTTTGAATGATGTTTGAATTTAAGTTATTCAATTATTCTAGTTTAGGGGAAAGTGATTTAATTAAACTATTAATTTTTAATAATTTAATTGATTTAGGGGAATAGAGTGAATTAGTGACATAATTAAACAATTGATGTTATTTAATTAATTAGGAGGAATAAAGTTAGATTAAGACTTTATTAAATAAATGAAATTTACTTAATTAGTCAAAAAATGATGAAAAAATGAATTAATTAAATAATATAATATTATTCAATTAATAGAGGAAATTAGGGTTTTTGATGTAATTGATGCGAATTGCAGTGATATTGGGTGATAATGATGCCAATGATGAGAAAATGTCATTTAGGATGTGTGATATACGTTAGGTTATTTTTACATGTCTACATTTTGCCCCTCTTTGAGATAAAGTATTGGTTGCTTTGTTTCAAAGATTTCAATGTTAAGATCAAGATTTGAAAATTTTTACATGCCCCACTCTGCCCTAGTGGTCAGCGGAAAGATGGTAGGATGTTGGGCTACCCCCTTGAGAGGTTGGCCGAAAATATCAATTTTCAGGTCAGGATCGCGACAATGTTTTATTTCAGTTCAGTTGCATAAAGGACGAAATATTAAGCTTATAGGACCCCTATTGATAATTCAGATGTTCCCAGGAGCTCCTAATGTCAACCTAGGAAGGTTTCCTAGGTAAAAAATTAGGGTTTGGAGGGTTAAAATAGGTAATTAGGGTTCAAATTACCTCATTTGCATTTTAAGCCTATAGTAATTTCTTACCTCTGGATTTTGTGATTTGTCGATTGTCGAGGAGCTATGACGAGGATTCAAGGAGCCCCACATCGTGAGGATGTAGTTCGTGAGTTTGGACGACTTGTTGGTGTTGGTGCCCTAGTATGTGCCCTTTCCTTTATTATTTTCGACTTGTTATTTTTGTGTAATTAATGCATGAAGACAAATTAGACAATAGTGCTGGTAGTTTCATCAATTACACACATTTGCATCGTTTTTACGACTTTTGTAGTTTGTAAGTGGACCGCTCTTGCATTTTCTAGAGTTGCACTTGCTATAAACGTTCACTTTTCCCTTAAATATTTGCTTCTATTTTCACATTTCCTTTAAAGTTTTGCTTTTAAATTTTTTTAAATTAGATGGTCGTTCTTGTGAAAAATGTTCACTTTTGAGATATATGTTCGCATTTTCCATGGTTAGTGCTTTTGATTTTCTGAACCATAGTTGACAAAATAGTGACCGCTTTTGACTATTTTTAATTCCTTTGACAATAAAGTCACCGCTTTTGCTTTGCATAGAATTTTGAGTCAATTTGTTTGTAATTTGTGGTTTGTTTTGTGTTTTCGTAGCAATTTCTTAACATCATGGGTTGAATGGTTGTAGGTGGTTTTCAAACCGTTGTACTCTAGGGAGCGACGACTGTGCGAGCTATTTGATTAGATCACTGGGTTCCACCAGTTGGAGCGAGATGTGCTAGATGTTGTAGGGTTGTGACACATATGTTACATACCGACTATCAGATGCCACCAAGTGATGATGACTACTCTTGTTGAGAGGTGGCACTTAGAGGCATCATCTTTTCACTTACCTACTAGCAGGGCCTCCATTACCTTGGAGAATGTATGGAGGATTCTTCGTGTTTTGATTCACAAAGAGCTTGTGACCTATTTCGTACAAGGGACACGTGCTATGGGTCAAGTCCTTGGTGTGAGGCGTGTTCAAGTTTGGGAGTTAGAGATAGACCTGTCTCCATTTGTTGGCAGCACAAATCCCATCTCATTGGTTTTATGTTCTTTGGTTTTGGGGATCGTTGTTCTTGATTGGCGAGGCTGACAATTTCCCGTTGGTTGGGGCATATACATCGATTAGATGTTCGAGTATGGCACTAGATATTCATGGGGCTCATGTCTCCTTGTGCATTTATACAAAGATATGCATGAGGTCACTTATCGTGGAGGTAGATCCATTTCTATTGGTGTCACTCTACTTCATGTATGGGCCTGGGAGCATATCCCAGTTACCAGGCTTGATGGTGTTTTGGATCGGGATCCAGAGGATCCGTATTCGTACAAATATGGTGACTTTTTGGATTACACTTGGCTTGGGAAGCTAACTTATTAGCGCCACGTGATAGATGATATGCCTGGTTTTGTTTGGAGACCGTGGTTGGGATGTGAGGCATGGCATGACAACTAGGAGCAACTCCCATTTTGTAAACAGACATGGTGGTTGATCGACCATGTTAGTTCTTTGCTTGAACAGTATCTACTTGATAGGGTTTGTCGCTTGTTCGATGAGAGACAGGGATGATTCACAAATGATTATTGGGCATGTTTCGGTAAGACTACTTGAGAGGTTCAAGTATGGGGTTTATAGGCTGATTGAGATGTAGCTATTGTAGAGTTTAGAGCACTTGTTCCATTTGGATGGGGGTGGCCAGTTGGACTCGCAAATCTTGGGACTACCTCAAATTATGATCAGTGGTGGGCTCGACATATTCCTTTGAGGTTTACAGATCCTGCTGGCATTGTGCCAACAATGGGTAGAGTAGGGATTATTGGTCACTGTGGTGAGCGACAATGAGTTCAAATTGTTGTTGAGTAGCTTGACAGAGCTAGGCAGGATGGGCAGGATGATCCTATGTAGCAGGATTAGGCATAGGTTTTGGGTCATCCTCCACCACCTGGTGATGCAACAACGACCGCTTAGATAGTTCAGTTGACAACTACTCGAGATGTAGAGGTTGTGTGGTGACATGCCATTGAGGTGCAGGTTGCCATTTTGACTATGGAGCGAGATGCCACTAGATAGGAGAGGGATGCAACTCGATAAGAGTTGGTGATAGAGTGTCAGCTATGACAACCTACAAAGATTTCCTTAGCTACATCGACTCTTATGGCTCAACATTAGGTTGAGTGAGAGCAATTGGTATAGAAGGTGACATAGTATCAAACACTTTACAAGGCCTTTATACCTAGAGCTCAGCGACAGCCGTGCTTCAGAGAGCCTAGCACAACTACAAGGGTAGAGTCAGGTGGGCATTTAGTTAGATAGCTCGATCAACCACATCCCTCTCCTCACCCGAGCTAGGATCCTTAGAGGCCTCGTACATATGTATATTTTTTTGTATTATGATATCACACATGTTTATATGATGATGTACCTGACATTTCTCATTTTTGATGATGATATATATATGAGATATACATGTTCTGATTCGACTTCATTATGTGTTATGTGATGATTATGGATGATGATGTATATATGCTTACACATGTTTTTGTACTTTTCTGATGTATGCATATGATGTGGATGGATGGATGATCCATATATCATTATGATATATGATGTTTTATTATGTATATGATGATTTTGATGATATCCTATCTTTGCGATGTATGGTTATACATGATACATGATGTTTTTATTTCTTTATTATCATCATGATATGTATTGATTTTTTTTTTGATGCACCAGGGTATTAATAACCAAGGTGGCTTTGTATCTATTGCATGGACTTTGACTCAGCATACAAAGAATATTCTTGCTCATACCAGACATACAAAAATCTTGTTAGAATATATGGTTGAGTTGTGTCAAAAAATTTCAGACCAATTACACAAAGAGGTATGAAATACCTAACATGCCACTGCTACATGAATTGTCTCAAAAAAAACTTCCATACACAGAACAAAACAAGTATTTTCCATGGTAGTATCACAAAAACATCTTACAAACAACAAACCGAAATGACGCTCAATTGCCCCATTCCTTCCTCTCTAAGTCCTTATGGAAATCCTTGAGAGATCCTGGGATTGAATCAATAAAATAAATCAAAAAGATAAGACTATAAAAAAAAAAGATAAAATAATGTTGCAGTATCACTTACCATATCTGTTTTGAGGTTTCAAGCTATTATCCGATGTTGATCATGTCTATCGTAGGAACGTTTTATCCATTAAGACATATCTCAAGATGTTGTTAGTGATTGTCAAAAAGATAGGTAGTTAACACTTTGGCACTATTTTTTTCTATTTGTAATCAAAGTTTTGTGATTGTTTTCTTGAAATTTTTGTCTTTTGATGTTGCTTTGTTTATTTGTCTGTTTTGTCAAAGGGTGAGGATGACGATTCATTTATTATGGATGAAAAGTTTATTGCAGATTGTGATGAGGGAGATAGGACCTTTTTGATTTTCTGAGTTTATATGATGTTGTTTTTGTTGTTTTTAGAGGACTAACCTATGGCCTCGGGGGCTCATCAAAGATAAGTCTTTCCTACATTGTACACAAAAAGGCTCATAGTTCACTTGGTTTTATAAGAACACGTTTTTTATCTTTTCTGTTTTTTTAATGTTTTTGGATTTTGAACTTTTGGCTAAGTTGAAAATTAAAGCATGATAAATACCTAAGGGGACTGACCTAAGGCCTTAGGGGTTGATAAACCTTTCCTATGTTGTATATGCAGAGACCACGTAGTTCGACCAGCGTTGACTCAAAAGCATAACATGTTTTTGGGATTTTGATGTTTTTGACCTTTGTTTGTTTTTTGCTATTTTTGATTTTGATTGTTTTTTACCACAATGGGATGCACAAGGATCTAATCCACTACCAGTTTCAAGAAGTTTCCCCTTGTTCAAGACAAGACTACCTTCTTTAGGGGAGATGGATGTTGATGGTGCAACAAGGTTCAATACTTAATCAGTCATCAAGCCATGGTTGGTGTGTACATTTTATTATGGGATGAATGGGCAGATGCTTCAGATAGTGCTGATAGATAACGATGCAAGTCTTATTCAAATGTAGAACCTATTTTCTAGGTTTTCACTATGGTACTTGCTCTAGAAGTGCCACAAAGTGGTTTTCACTTAAAGAACATTTTATTTCTCTTTACTATTTTTCTTGCTTTTTCATTTTTATGGATTTTTGCCCTTTTTCCTAGGGTATTCAGATGTGTTCAACTATAAAACTTCTTAAGATTGTTCTTGTTTAGCGGTTCGGCTAAAGGTTCCCCTTCAAAAGTAGCTAATTGATAGGCTTTGAAGCCATAGCTTGCTATGATGATGAATAGACCTAACCAGTTGGGTTCAAACTTACCTTTTCCATCTTGATTCATCTATACCTTTTGATTCTCTTTGAGTACCAAGTCACCAATCTGAAAGTTTATATTTTTGATCCTTTTATTGTAGCTTTGTTTGAGCCAATTATGATAAACCTGAAGATGGTTTAACGTGCTTCAATGCCTTTCCTCTAGAAGTTCCAACTCATTCAATCTGGATACCCGATACTGTTCATTGTTGACTATGCATTGTAGTGATATTCGGAGTGAAGGGATTTCAACTTCGATAGGTAAGACAACTTCATATCTGTAGACCAAGGAGAATGGTGTGGCACCTGTAGGTGTATGAATATTGGTTTGGTAAGCCTATAGGGCTGGGTTTAGTTGTAGATACCAATCACGATCGACATCATTAACAGTCTTTTCTAGTATCTTCGGGATGGTTTTGTTAGACGCTTTAGCCTGACCGTTTCCTTGGGGATAGTAGGGCGTGGAGAATCTATTCTGGATAGAGAACTTGGAACAAAACTCTTTGACATCTTAGTTTTTAAATGGGGTTCCATTGTCCATTATGATGGTTTGGGGAATTCCATATCAACATATAGGATAATTCAAGATAATCTTGGATATTTGTTTACCGGTGATGTAGGTTAATGGAATTGCTTCTATCCACTTTGTGAAGTATTCAGTTGTTTTAAAAATGAACTTATTCCCATTGGAAGAGGTGGGAGAGATCTTACCCACCAAGTCTAATCTCCATTGTGAAAAGGCCATGGTGTCGTGATAGGTCTTAGCTCCTGTGTTGGTGCATGAAATAGGTCACTGTGCTACTGACATTGGTGACATTTTCTTGTGTAGGTAATAGCTTCTTGTTCCATAGAGGGCCAATAGTATCTTGTTCTTATTAACTTTTGTGCTAGGTTAGGTCCACTAGAGTGGGACCCACAAATGCCTTCGTGTACCTCTTGTAGGGTGGTTTGTGCTTCTTATGTTTCAAGACATTGGAGTAAAGTACCCTCTAAACTTCGACAATATAAGTTGTCTCCTAGGACTATGAATCGAGAAGTACTACAAGAAAAGGTTTTCTTTTGGGTGGTTGTCAAGTGAGGGGGTATGATACCATGTTGGATATAGTCAAATGTATCATGGTACCATGGCGAGTTAAGACCAACAACAATACACTATTTACAATTCTGAGATATCAAATTCCGGTACAAGCAGTTGCTCCTCCATGAGTTCATACTTAGAAATGTTTTGTGGGATATCGAGAACTGAACCTATTGTTTCCATTGCGTCGACTACTTTGTTGTTGATCCGAGGAACCTGTTCAAAGGTGATGGTGAAATTTTTTTGCTTGAAACTATCCATCATTCTCTTATATGGCATTAGCTTGTCATCCTTTGTTTGATACTCATCATTTAATTTCTTGATCACAAGTTGAGAGTCTCCATAAACTTACATTTCTTTTATCCTCCATTTTATTGCCATTTTGAGTCCTGTGATTAGTGCTTCATACGTTGAGATGTTATTTGTGCATGGGAAGGCAATTTTCTAAGCCTTAGGTAAACTATCTCCCTATGGTGTGAGAAACAAGATACCTTCTCCTAAGCCGTGTTGAGTGTGGGACCTGTTAAAGTACAAGTTCCAACGACTTGTTTGTTTTGTTAGCAATGTGCTTTCATCTGGGAAGTCTATTATGACAGGTTGGTGATCTTCCATTGGTGTTTCTGCTATTTGATCCGCTATGATCTTTCCTTTGATGGCCTTCATGTCTACATACTCTATGTCAAACTTTCTCAATATCATCACCCATTTAGCAATCCTGCTTGTTAGAGTTGCTTTCGCCAATAGGTACTTTAGTGGATCTACTCTTGAGATTAGCTTTACTTGTATCTTCAAGATTTAATGTCTCAACTTCTGTGCTGCAAAGACAATAAAGAGACACACTCTTTCTATGGGTGAATAGTTCAATTCATAGCCCACCAGTGTTCGACTAATGTAGTAGACCACGCTTTCTTTGTTATTACATCTAGTTGTGCTAGGAGAGCTCCTAATGTCACTTGTGTTGTAGATACATAGAGTATCATTACTTTATCTGGAATAGGTGGCATTAGTACTGGAAGAGTAAGTAGATACTCCTTGACTTGTTGGAATGCTTGATCGCATCTACCATCCCACTTGAATGTGATGTCTTTGTGTAGGAGATGAGTTAAGGGGTGACACTTGTTTGCCAATTGTGCGATGAATTTCCTGATGGAATGTAGTTTCCCTTGTAGAATTCTTAGTTGCTTTAATGTCTTTGGAGGAGGCATCTCTCGTATATCTTTTACTTTTTCAAGATCTATTTCGATGCCTCTTCTTGATACTATGTATCCTAGCCATTTTCCAGATGTTACCCTAAATACACACTTTTTGGGATTGAGCCTCAAATTGTACCGTTCGAGCCTATCAAACACTTTTTCAAGGTTGGTCAAATGGTCTTCTCTTTTGATGGACTTCACTATTATGTCATCCACATAATATTGTATGTAGCATATCATGAAATATTGTGGTCATTGCTCGTTGATATGCTGCTCCTGCATTCTTTAGACCAAATGGCATGACATTCTAGCAGAAGGTCCCCCATGCACACGTGAAGGCTATTTTATGTTGATCATCAGGAGATATCTTTATCTAATTATATCTAGAGAAGTCATCAATTAGTGACAATATTTCATGTCATTCTATTAGATCTACAATCATATCAATGCTTGGAAGAGGGAAGTCATCTTTTGGACAAGCCTTGTTTAGATCTCAGAAATATGTGTAGATTCTTATGCCCCCAGTGGGTTTTGATACTAGTACTATATTTGAGATCCATTCTGGATAATCAATTGGTTTGATGAAGCCTACATCTAGCAGTTCATTTAGTTCTACTTTTACTAAAAGTGTTATCTGGGGATGCATCTTTCATAGTTGATAGGTTTGGCTCCAGGAAATATGGCTAGGTGGTGTACAACTAATGCTAGATCTAGCCCTAGCATGTATGCATATGTCCATGCAAAGTTTATCTTCCTTTCATTGATAAATACTGAGAATTTCACCTTTTATTTGGGATCCAATGATGCTGCATGGTATGCAATTTTGGGTGCTTCTGTTGTGCCCACATTGATTGGTTTAGCTTCTTCAACTAGGAGTGTCAAATTCTCTTGATATTCAAAAATAGGGAGATTGAATCCTCCATCTTCGAGTGCCTCACATAGGTTTTCACCCTTAGATTCGTCCTTTATTTTCTCTTTTCAGGATCTGATAGAGCCACATCGGGGTCTTCACTAGGGGATCTCATGTTTATTTTTACATTGTCTTTTTCAATTTTGCAACTAGAGGACACAATCTCCCCTCTGAAATATGCTTTTTATTTGAGTTCCATAACAAACCCTACTTTATGATCTCCTGATGGTATATCGGTTCAAAGTCCCATAAACTCAGCAATAGCTTCATCATTTTGGAATTGATCCAAAATAGGTGTATGGTGTTGTTGGTCCCAATCTATTAACTATGGGTGACAAAGGGGTAGGCTATAATTAGTATCTATAAGCTTACATAAGTTGTTGAAATATGGCTTTGGCATCATTCTCCCATTGGGTATCTAGGTCGTCATCACTAGAGGTGACATAGGAAGGAGAATCCCATTCATACTTGTTAGAATCTATTTCATAAGTACAGTCTTTGAATGTAGGTTTGCTAGTTTGGATAGGGAATATACTTATGCTAAAGCTTTCAAATAAGTCCTCAATGGGTAAATCATTGTCTATAAGATGGTCGATATATGATGTCTTAATGTTAGTAGAAGGAGCTCCTTTCTTAAAAGAGGTACATCCAGTGTTTGGAGTAACCACATCTATCGAACCATAGCCTAGTCCCATGTTCTTCTTTCTCTATTCTACTATAATAGGTTCCCATTTGTCTTGTTTGTCTCCCGAGGCCAACTTTTCTAGTGTATCCCATTTGTTTAGCTAGCTAATACCCTTTACTGCTAAGATCAATTAGAAGGGGTTGTAGTTGTTCTAGTTCTTCTTGGTCCTCTTTGTAGATCATTGATGAAAGGTACTCTTTGAATATTTCCTCATCCTTCATATCTCTCCACTTGGTAAAGATTGTGGGTTTGGCTACCATTTTTATTGCTTGAACATGTTTAATCTCCTTAGGCCCTTCATAAACCTTTGGTGTTGGGGGAAACATTCCAATGCAAAATTCTTGATTGAAATGATAGTTCATGTTGCCTTTGTCAAGTACTTGAATCTTGGAATCAGATTTTGGTTTCTCACTTGATAGGGGTTTAGCGGAGGTTGATGGTAGTGTTGATGGGTTGACATATGAGAAGGAGTGAAATGATATATCATTACTAGGTATATGCTGGATTTTGTTGTATTTCTCCTCCAATTTTGCACAGTAGTGGAAGGGTTCAGGATCGACATATAATGTAACCTACTTTCCTCTGTGAGGAAATTTTTGACACTGGTGAAATGTTGAGGGAACTACTTGTAGTGCATGAATCCATGGGAATCCTAGAAGAAGGATATATGGTAGCTCAAGGTCCAATAATTGACATCTTATTTCCATTGTTGTTGGTCCTATATGTACAGGTAGCCTATCTGTCCCTTTTGAATTTCTTTCTAGGTCGTCATAAGCCCTTATAGTGATGTGTTTTCCCTTATCAATTACATCATTAGAATGCCCCATTTGTTTAAAAAATTTCAAGGTACAAATGTTTAAACCTGCACCACTATCTATAAATACTCTTTTAACCATATGTTTGTAGACACCAACCTCTATATATAGGGCTTGGTTATGGAACGACTTCTACGGAAGGTATTTCTTGAAAAAGACTAAATGATGATAGGTCGTTATTTTTCCAACCATGGCTTGAAACTAATTAGGATTGAGTTCATTAGGGATTGATGCTTCCAAATATTTCTCTAGTATTTCTCTATATACGGGTGATAATTTCAACAACTCTAGGATGGAGATCAAAGCAGGACTCTTCTTCAATTATTTCGCAATACTAAAGTCATTAGATGACTTAGTTGTGGGTTTAGGTGAGGCTTCTTGTATTGTGACTTTCCCTCATCGAGTAGTTATGTTACATTTGGGGTCCCTACCTTGTATAGTTAACACATTGACCTTAGTGTCATTTGCTTGGGAGAGGGTACATAGGATGGTGTCACCATAGTTGTAGGTGATGTGATAGTCTTGTTCTTTCCCTTTGTCATTTTTCTTAGCATGGTTGGGAATTGGATTTGTGTAGATTTGGAGGTCTTTGTTTCCAGGACGATGTTCAATATCAACTTTTCCTTTGTCGATTAAGTCTTGTATTATATGTTTAAGTATCATACAGTTATTTGTCATATGCCCCTTGATCTTGTGGAACTCACATAAGTCTTTTTCATTGTACCATGGTGTTTTAAAACTTGTCTCTTCATAGTTTGGACGCTCGTTGACTTTGATGAGGTTTTGTTGAAGTAATTTGCGCATGCTTGTATCAAGTGTTTCTCCTAATTGAGTAAATTTCCTCCTTGGTTGGTCATATTGTCTTTGTTGTCCTCAATGATTTGTTTGTTGGTTATTTGATTGACTATTTTGGGGATAGGTGAGTTGATTGTTTTGTACATTGTTGGGAGTGTAACTCATTTTTGCAACTTGGGGTTCATTTTGTGGTACATTGGGATTTTGTACGTTCTATACAACTCTAGCATCAACTATTCCATCGTTGGTAACATTTTTGTTTTTGGCCCAAATATTGGGTTTGTCATTTGAACTAGAAGGGTTGTCTTTTGGTTTTTTTAGTTTTATAACTCCCCTTGCTATGGGAGCTCTTTAAATGTGTAGTCCCTTTTCAATAGTCTCTTCGAAGTTAGTGAGGCACGACATGATGAGTTGGTAATTGATTTTTGCTTGGAAAATAGAAACAAAGATATCTACCAGTTCTTTGTCGGGAATATGATACTTGCATCTGCTAGCTTTATGTCTCCATCTTTGTAAGTAGGATCTAAACGATTCTCCTTGGCTTTGTTTAATATTATAGAGGTCAGTGATGGTGACATCTTGTTCTATGTTGAACGAGAAGTGGTTCACAGACTTGTTAGTCAATTCATCAAAACTCCTAATACCTGGTGGTAGATGGGAGAACTATTCCATAGCGTGATCAGTAAGGCTACGTGGAAAAAGTCTCATTAGGTAAGAATCATTGTTTTGCATTTCCATGCAAGCTATTGAGAAATCTTGCAAATGTTCTACCAGATCACCTTTTCCCTTGTACTTGTCAAACTTTAGTATTTCAATTTTTTTTGGGAAGGGAAGCATTGTAATAGAATGATCAAAAGGGAACAAACATATATCCTATAGAGTGTAGGTCTTCTTGGGTTTTCCAATCTGGATGTCTAATATATTTTGATGAAGGGATTGTAGTTGCATGCCTACCTTTGTGTTTGGTACATTTGTTTGTGGGTCTTGTGCGTAGTAGCCTTGTTGTCCCAAAATGTTCATTTGGTCATAGGTTGGGTATTATGGAGGTGTAGGACCTTGGTAACCATTGTGGGTGGAAGGAGAGTTAAGTCCTTGTTGTATGAAAGGAGGGTTAGGTCCTTGTTGATTGTAAGGAGGGTTAAGTCCTTGTTGAATGTAAGGAGGGTTAGGTCCTTGTTGATTGTAAGGAGGGTTAAGTCCTTGTTGAATGTAAGGAGGGTTAGGTCCTTGTTGATTTTGTTGAAGAGGGGTACCTTGATAGTGCATTGGTGGTACCCCTTGCCATGGTTGATTCTGCTAAAGGGTACTCTATTAGTGTGTTGGTGGTACACCTTGTTGTTGGGATGAATTATTTTGAAGGTTACCTTGGTAATGTGTTAGTGGTACACCTTGTTGATGGGATGAATTGTATTGAAGGTTACCTTGATAGTACGTTAGTGTTACACCTTGTTGTTGGGACGAATTGTATCGAACGCTAGCCTGATAATGCACTGGTGGTACACCTTGTTGTTGGGACAAATTGTTTTGAAGGTTATCTTGATAGTGTGTTGGTGGTACACCTTGTTGTTGGGACTATTGATTAAGAAGGGTACCATGTGGCACACCTTGTTGATGTTGATTGGGAAAGGTACCACGTGACACACCTTGTTGATTGAAAAGAGTACCCTATGGAACACCTTGTTTATGTTAATTGGGAAGGGTACCATGTGGCACAACTTGTTGACATTTTTGATTTGTTTGAAGGTTGCCTAAGTAATTTTTTTGTGGCACACCTTGTTGCGAATATTGTTGTGGAAATTTCCCTTGTTGATTTTGTACATTTTGGGAAGGGTCAATGTATGATGTGTTTTAGGACATGTATTGAGTTGGACCACCATGATATTGTTGGGCCACTACTTCTTGCTTGATTTGGGATGGTTTCCTAAATAAAGGGTTGTCCATTGGTTGATCATTGCTTTGTGAGAAGATTGGTGGCATGTTCAAAATCTCAAATGGTTTGGGTATTTCCATCAAAATTGATTTATCCCCTAAGGGAATGAGGTGAGGATCCTTAAGACCTTCCACATTAAAGTATATAGGTAATTCAGCACAAATTTGTGCTAATTTGAAGAAGTAGGTATTTGGATCCTTTCTTAGGAGTTTGTCCATTAGTTTAAGTACTTTGGGATTGTTGGAGTGTTGATAGAATTCTTCCTCATCTAATTCTTCCTCACTATCCACTTCTTCTACAACCATTTCCTTTGGGTTTTGGTTTGATTTATCCATCATTTCTTGTTGTTTACGGATTACCTCCTCCTCACTTGGTGGTTGGTTTGATGTTGCTTTGAATGTTAGTTCTTTTCGAGGAGTCATAAGGTCACTAGGTCTATAACCCCATGGATCACTTCCATCATTTATGGTGTTTGTTGGGGGAATACTAGAACTAATTTTGTTTGCTTCCATCTTTTTTCTATGTTGTGACCACTTAGTTGTCATAAACAAGCGCCAAGATTTTGTGAAAGTTTGGTGGTTTCTAATTTATGAACTAAATGCTTTATTTTTGGGATTTTCTATTTTTTGAAGGATGGTATCTATTTCCACACAGGAGGTGGTAATACGGGCCTTCCAACCGCAAGATCCACTTTTTGTTCCTCTTTTTCTAGGATATTAGTTGTGTTTGTCCACTGGGTTGGTGTTTAATTTTTCTCAAATATGAAACTTCTTAAGCTACTAATAATGTATGTTTATTCACCTTCAATTTGTGTGAGACTTGGTTGTATGATAGGTGCTATAAGATTTGGTTATTGAACTGGAGCAATTGGATTCCAAATAGTCATAGGGTGAATGATATGTGGTGAATGTAAAAGATAATGTGAAAGATAACCTTTTGGACAAAAGGTGTTGGTGTTTCACTATGGTTTTTGTGATACTAAGACCTTAATATTTGAGTGATGTTTTGGAAATAATGTTAACTTTTGGGATTCAAAAACATTAAAAACTTGGATTGATATTTCACTTCCTTTTCTAGAGGATATGTTGCAGAGAATCTACTTGAACTAGCCTTGAGGTTCAAGCAAATGTTGATATCTTAGAATTTTAAGTGAAGGAATAATCCAAAGCTGTATTGATTTGGAGTGTTTTGATTTTGTAGATGGATGATAGAATGATGTAAATTATAACTTGTATGTTGGGATTCTAATTGTTTTGTTCTCAAAAGGATTTGTAACCAATTTCAAAATAGTCTTATGATTTTCACCAAAAAATAGAGCAAAAGCGGCAACTTGATGGAAAGAGTGGTAATGATTGTCAAAAATGGCCAGATTTTGGTCGACTATGGCTAAATCTAAAAGACAACTACAACAAATTTTCCCAA
The DNA here is from genome assembly GCA_007258455.2 of Sequoia sempervirens. Classification (NCBI taxonomy): domain Eukaryota; kingdom Viridiplantae; phylum Streptophyta; class Pinopsida; order Cupressales; family Cupressaceae; genus Sequoia; species Sequoia sempervirens. Next base: position 6,369 of record VDFB02260802.1, on the reverse strand, counting down.
AAGTGGCCCCTATTTGTAAATTTTCTAACAGGTGAATTTGTACAGGAAAAAGCGGTTGTTTTGGTTGAGTGGCCAGATTTTGGTCGACTGCAGCCAAGAAAATTGGTCAAGTGCGGTAATAATAGGATCGATTACGATAGACTAGATAGATCAAGTGAGTTTCGTTTTCCAAAAGTGGTGTGTTTTTGATAGACACTATCATAATTTCAAGAGAAAAAGCGAAAGGTTTTTGGTCAACTACGACAATGTTTAAGTTAGAAGCAACAAAAATAGCAACAAAAGCGACCTCTATTCAGTTTTGTTTTCCAATTTTTGTGTTGGTAGTAGTTTGGATAAATTTTGTAGATTTTGATGCCTCATTTTAATCTATTTTGAGAATTTTGGCAAGTGATACAATGCAATACAACAATAAAAACTATTTGAACCTAAATGTCTATAACTTATAAGCACATTTCTTTCCACAAAAGCTCAAAGCTTGTGAAAATCAAATTGCCAAATCCATAGTTTCCAATGTTGACGTCGGTTTTAATGCAACTTGAAATGTAAGCCTAAATATTAAGAAACCTTTCGAGATATTGTTTTGAGATATCCTTAAGGAGTGAAAATATAAGGCTCTTTTCAAAGTATTCACACTAAGTCCAAAGGGTTTGATGTTTGATAACTATGTTGAATGCTTGTTTTGATATATTTATTTTAATTCAAAGAAATGTTTGATGTCAATAAAGTAACTTTGGCATGGATCAATCAAGTCATCCTAGGTAGGTACACTCTTTTAGGTAGGCTTGCCTCATGCCCCGAAGAGATGATTTTACATGCAATTTATGGAAGAGTGTAGAGGTATGTTAAGATTGAACTCTTAAGCTCTACACCTCAACCAAAAATTGGACTTGGAAAGTAACTTCTCAGAAGCAAAGTTATAATGCACCACTTTCAAACGAATGTTTTAGAAACATGGATGGATTCTAAAACAAGGTTCTTAATGACAAACTATGAACATCGTAGGTACACTACCATCCGTTGGTCACTTAAGACTTTTTAACTGTTCCCGTTCCACTTAAGGCATGGCATTAGGTGTAGTATGTTGTCACCTAGGATGGAAGCTACTTTCTTATTATTTCACAACCTTTGATATAGCCCTCTAGTAAATGTGTTTTGAGACCTTGCTTATGAGTTCTCCATCACGGGATGTATCTCATAGCAAGCCCCCACTTTAAGGTAAAGTTTGAAATGAAATAAGTGCACAACTCAAAAATGTTTTTTGTCACCCTAGATCGCCAAAAGATGCGAGGGGAGAGGATAGACACTTTAGTTTTCCAAACACAAAAGACACAATATACAATCTATTGCAATATTCTTTTTAAGCCCCTCAAACAACGCTATCCAAAAAATGAAATGAAATGTGTACAAGATAGCCATTTGTTTTTATGTGCACCAAAGTGAAGTGTTCTAGATTTCAAGAAATTAGATATCATTGTGCAAATCAAAAAGTATTTGTCTAGTTTTAAGCCCAAAACTGAGTGTTTCTAACAATCCTTGTCTTAATTGGTCAACACAAATGAAATCGTTTGTTTCGTCAATATATTGAAATCATTTGGTCAAAAGTAAGCATTTTTAGAGCACCACAACAAAATATTATTCTAATCTAGAAAACCTTTAAAAAATTCTTTTTAGACCACTAAAATGAAAATGTGTGAGTTTGTGGGGTTCAATTTTATAGCACTAATTTCAAAGTGTATTCCTAAACTAGAAAGCTTCTTGAAATGTTCTTTTTAAAGAACCAAATTGAAATCTTGTTCTAAACTTAGAAAGCTTTTTGAATGTTCTTTTTAGAGCACCAAATCAAAGGCGTGCAAAATGTGGGGTTCATTTTAAGCACTAAATTGAAAATTTCCTAAACTATGAAAGCTTCTGAAAAAATTCTTTTTAAAGCACCAAATTGAAATCTTGTTCTAAACTGGAAATATTTTTGAACGTTATTTTTAGAGCACCAAATTGAAAGCATGCAAGTTGTGGGGTTCATTTTAAGCACCAAATTGACAAATTTTTCCTAAACTGTGAAAGCTTCTAAAAGATATAGATTTCGATTGTTCGCTTTCTTTGCAATAAAAGTGTTAGTTGTTCTTCATGTAACATGTACCATATCCTGCAAGAGCTACACAAACGAAGTTAGAAATTACAAAAATCAACAACAAGCACCCGTTAGCATCAGAAAATGTACCATTGGTTGATCATTGCTTTGTGAGAAGATTGGTGGCATGTTCAGAATCTCAAATGGTTTGGGTATTTCCCTCAAAATTGATTTATCCCCTAAGGGAATGAGGTGAGGATCCTTAAGACCTTCCACATTAAAGTCTATAGGTAATTTAGCACCAATTTGTGCTAATTTGAAGAAGTAGGTATTTGGATCCTTTCTTAGGAGTTTGTCCATTAGTTTAAGCACTTTGGGATTGTTGGAGTGTTGAAAGAATTCTTCCTCATCTAATTCTTCCTCACTATCCACTTCTTCTACGACCATGTCCTTTGGGTTTTGGTTTGATTTATCCATCATTTCTTGTTGTTTATGGATTACCTCCTCCTCACTTGGTGGTTGGTTTGATGCTGCTTTGAATGTTGGTTCTTTTCGAGGAGTCATAAGGTCACTAGGTCTATAACCCCATGGGTCACTTCCATCATTTATGGTGTTTGTTGGGGGCATACTAGAACTACTTTTGTTTGCTTCCATCTTTTTTCTATGTTGTGATCGCTTAGTTGTCATAAACAAGTGCCAAGATTTTGTGAAAGTTTGGTGGTTTCTAATTTATGAACTAAATGCTTTGTTTTTGGGATTTTCTATTTTTTGAAGGATGGTATCTATTTCCACACAGGAGGTGGTAATACGGGCCTTCCAACCGTAAGATCCACTTTTTTCCCTCTTTTTCTAGGATATTAGTTGTGTTTGTCCACTGGGTTGGTATTTAATTTTTCTCAAATATGAAACTTCTCAAGCTACTGATAATGTATATTTATTCACCTTCAATTTGTGTGACTTGGTTGTATGATAGCTGCTGTAAGATTTGGTTATTGAACTGGAGCAATTGGATTCCAAATAGTCATAGGGTGAATGATATGTGGTGAATGTAAAAGATAATGTGAAAGATAACCTTTTGGAAAAAAGGTGTTGGTGTTTCACTATGGTTTTTGTGATACTAAGACCTTAATATTTGAGTGATGTTTTGGAAATAATGTTAACTTTTGGGATTCAAAAACATTAAAAACTTCGATTGATATTTCACTTCTTTTTCTAGAGGATATCTTGCGGAGAATCTACTTGAACTAGCCTTGAGGTTCAAGCAAATGTTGATATCTTAGAATTTTAAGTGAAGGAATAATCCAAAGCTGTATTGATTTTTAATATTAAAGCTAGATTGGAGTGTTTTGATTTTGTAAATGGATGATAGAATGATGTAAATTATAACTTGTATGTTGGGATTCTAATTGTTTTGTTCTCAAAAGGATTTGTAACCAATTTCAAAATAGTCTTATGATTTTCACCAAATAATAGAGCAAAAGCGGCAACTTGATGGAAAGAGCAGTAATGATTGTCAAAAATGGCCAGATTTTGGCCGACTATGGCTAAATCTAAAAGACAACTACAACAAATTTTCCCAGAAGTGGCCCATGTCTGTAAATTTTCTAATAGGTGAATTTGTGCAGGAAAAAGTGGTTGTTTTGGTTGAGTGGCTAGATTTTGGTCGACTGCGGCCAAGAAAATTGGTCAAGTGCGGTAATAATAGGATCGATTTCGATAGACTAGATAGATCAGGTGAGTTTTGTTTTTCAAAAGTGGTGTGTTTTTTATAGACACTATCATAATCTCAAGAGCAAAAGCGAAAGGTTTTTGGTTGACTATGACAATGTTTAAGTTAGAAGCAACAAAAATAGCAGCAAAAGCGACCTCTATTCAGTTTTGTTTTCCAATTTCTGTGTTGGCAGTAGTTTGGATAAATTTTGTAGATTTTTATGCCTCATTTTAATCTATTTTGAGGATTTTGGCAAGTGATACAATGCAATACAACAATCAAAACTATTTGAACCTAAATGTCTATAACTTATAAGCACGTTTCTTTCCACAAAAGCTCAAAGCTTGTGAAAATCAAATTGCCAAAGCCATAGTTTCCAATGTTGACTTCGGTTTTATGCAACTTGAAATGTACGCCTAAATATTCAGAAACCTTTCGGGATATTGTTTTGAGATATCCTTAAGGAGTGAAAATATATGGCTCTTTCCAAAGTATTCACACTAAGTCCAAAGGGTTTGATGTTTGATAACTATGTTGAATGCTTGTTATGATGTGTTTATTTTAATTCAAAGAAATGTTTGATGTCAATAAAGTAACTTTGGTATGCATCAATCAAGTCATCCTAGGTAGGTACACTCTTTTAGGTAGGCTTGCCTCATGCCCCGAAGAGATGATTTTACATGCAATTTATGGAAGAGTGTAGAGGTATGTTAAGAATGAACTCTTAAGCTCTACACCTCAACCAAAAATTGGACTTGGCAAGTAACTTCTCGGAAGAAAAGTTATAATGCACCACTTTCAAACAAATGTTTTAGAAACATGGATGGATTCTAAAACAAGGTTCTTAATGACAAACTATGAACATCGTAGGTACACTACCATCCGTTGGTCACTTAAGACTCTTTAACTGTTCCTGTTCCACTTAAGGCATGGGATTAGGTGTAGTATGTTGTCACCCAGGATAGAAGCTACTTTCTTATGATATCACAACCTTTGATATAGCCCTCTAGTAAATGTGTTTCGAGACCTTGCTTATGAGTTCTCCATCACGGGATGTATCTCATAGCAAGCCCCCTCTTTAAGGTAAAGTTTGAAATGAAATAAGTGCAAAACTCAAAAATGCTTTTTGTCACCCAAGATCGCCAAAAGATGCGAGGGGAGAGGATAGACACTTTAGTTTTCCAAACACAAAAGACACAATATACAATCTATTGCAATATTCTTTTTAAGCCCCTCAAACAACGCTATCCAAAAAATGAAATGAAATGTGTACAAGATAGCAATTTGTTTTTATGTGCACCAAAGTGAAGTGTTCTAGATTTCAAGAAATTAGATATCATTGTGCAAATCAAAAAGTATTTGTCTAGTTTTAAGCCCAAAACTGAGTGTTTCTAACAATCCTTGTCTTAATTGGTCAACACAAATGAAATCGTTTGTTTCATCAATATATTGAAATCATTTGGTCAAAAGTAAGCATTTTTAGAGCACCACAACAAAATATTATTCTAATCTAGAAAACCTTTAAAAAATTCTTTTTAGACCACTAAAACGAAAATGTGTGAGTTTGTGGGGTTCAATTTTATAGCACTAATTTCAAAGTGTTTTCCTAAACTAGAAAGCTTCTTGAAATGTTCTTTTTAAAGAACCAAATTGAAATCTTGTTCTAAACTTAGAAAGCTTTTTGAATGTTCTTTTTAGAGCACCAAATCAAAGGCGTGCAAGTTGTGGGGTTCATTTTAAGCACTAAATTGAAAATTTCCTAAACTATGAAAGCTTCTGAAAAAATTCTTTTTAAAGCACCAAATTGAAATCTTGTTCTAAACTGGAAATATTTTTGAACGTTATTTTTAGAGCACCAAATTGAAAGCATGCAAGTTGTGGGGTTCATTTTAAGCACCAAATTGACAAATTTTTCCTAAACTATGAAAGCTTCTAAAAGATGTAGATTTCGATTGTTCGCTTTCTCTGCAATAAAAGTGTTAGTTGTTCTTCATGTAACATGTACCATATCCTGCAAGAGCTACACAAACAAAGTTAGAAAACACAAAAATCAACAACAAGCACCCGTTAGCATCAGAAAATGTACCATTGGTTGATCATTGCTTTGTGAGAAGATTGGTGGCATGTTCAGAATCTCAAATGGTTTGGGTATTTCCCTCAAAATTGATTTATCCCCTAAGGGAATGAGGTGAGGATCCTTAAGACCTTCCACATTAAAGTCTATAGGTAATTTAGCACCAATTTGTGCTAATTTGAAGAAGTAGGTATTTGGATCCTTTCTTAGGAGTTTGTCCATTAGTTTAAGCATTTTGGGATTGTTGGAGTGTTGAAAGAATTCTTCCTCATCTAATTCTTCCTCACTATCCACTTCTTCTACAACCATGTCGTTTGGGTTTTGGTTTGATTTATCCATCATTTCTTGTTGTTTACGGATTACCTCCTCCTCACTTGGTGGTTAGTTTGATGCTGCTTTGAATGTTGGTTCTTTTTGAGGAGTCATAAGGTCACTAGGTCTATAACCCCATGGATCACTTTTGTCATTTATGGTGTTTGTTGGGGGCATACTAGAACTACTTTTGTTTGCTTCCAT
>VDFB02260801.1:0-29210 GCA_007258455.2 Sequoia sempervirens | reverse complement strand
TGATGTAAAAAGAGAGCTTACCCTTGGTCAGGAAGAGGCTAAATGATAATAAGGGATAAATTGTTGCAATTCACCACTCAGATTTGCATTCATTGATGGATTAAAGTTATGTACTCATCATTGCAAGAAAATAAAATATAGAAATCAGAGATGGGTGAGAATAAACTTTATTCTTCTTAAGAGAATGTAAAGCTTACAATGAGATTACAAAGGGAACACATTGGTTATATAGGCCAAGGGGAGAGATAAGATATCGCAAGATTATGACAAGTGTCCTAATATTATGATATGGGACATAAAGTGGATAAGTATCATAAGATTGTGACAAGTGTCTTAATCTTATGATATGAGACATATAAAGTGATAAGTATCTCATGTGTACCCTAAGTAAAATTAAGTAATAAGGTGTGAAAATAACCTAAGTGGATAACTAGCTAGGAAATGAACTAGTTAGATAAAGTGCCCCTTTTAAACCAATAATCACCTTCAAGGAGAAATTATTTCTTGATTTGAAGTCTTGCAAGTGTTGGTATTCAAAAAACAAATGAACACAAACATGAACGAAGTTACATAAAAAAATGATGTATGATTGACATGATGCTTGATTGAAATAAATTCTACAATAATCTTGATAATTCTACTCTTGAATACTCTTGATTTTCAATAATTATCTCAATTTACTTATCAAAGATGCTAGTATTAACGTGGTAAAAATGATTTGTATTTATATGCATTTTTTCTAATTTCCCAAAAATCAAATATTGATAGTTGACTAATAAAATGCCAAAATTGTCATATTCAAATTGGAGCCAAAAAGAGATAGACAAGGGTGCTAGGCAGCTTAGTCCAGATCCATCCTCGTTGGGGCCTTGAACATTAGGGGAAAATATTAAATACTTATTTTAATTCCCATTGTTTGATTTTTCAAATATATTCATAAAATGAACAATTAAAGATTCATAATTAGGTCCAATCACTTAGTGGGGGCTGAACCTAGTGTGAAATTGTGTAGGGTGCCAATTTTCAATGCTAAAATGTCTAACTTAAGGTGCATACCATTCATTTTCCTAGCTTTCACTAATTGGATGGCCTCATGTGCTATATTAACCCAATCCATAATTTCTTACCCAAAATAAAGCCACTCTATTCTTTATAAATAATTTTACTTAGCCACATCCATAATCACCATGAAATGACTTTAGTTATGATTTTGAGGTTAGAGGTATATAGGGAAATAGGCCTAAAGGAATCAAAATAATTAGCTTTATCCTTATAATAGATTGAGACAAAAAAGTATTGTTCCAACATTTAAAAATCAAATTTATCATCCTAAATTCCTAAATTGTTGACAACACAACCTTTCCTACAATGGCCTAGAATCCCTAGACAAGCCCAAATTGAAATACATTTGGAAATTAGGATTTTATATCACCAAGGGAGAAAATTGTATCCCTTATAAGAAAATTATCTTGATAAACTAGTATAATAGAAGTAGTGGATACCTTTTTTGAAATAATAGATTGAAAGATAAAGAATACACACATAATACACAATATTTTAACTAAAAAATATCTTTTGGATGAAAAACCCATTATAGTACAACATTATTCACTATTGCATAAATCTCAACCATTTAAAGTAAAATAACAAATCTATTAATAAACCCTTATGCATGTATTGATATCAATAGAAAATCTAAAGTGATTTTAAAATTTATGTTAGTACATTAAAACCATGATAAAAAATAGATAGCTCATGCGCACACCAAAAAAAATAATAATATATGGAATGTACACATGAAACATGAAAATTATAGAACACACTTTCAACATCTCTCACATATTCCATTAAGATATGATTCATTAGATTAGTATTTTGAGCCTTGATAATTAAAAAGGGACTCAATTAAGAAATTTATCTTGGGGAGAAGTCTAGGAGAATCATTAGGATCATCATAAATTGTTGGTATTTTCTTGTAGAAATCTATGGTCACCTTCCTTATTTTCTATAATCCATAATTTAGAACCAAATAGTGTATTTTTTATTAATTCTATTTAATTATTGTTTAATCGCCATGGACATATCTATCAAAGATTTTTGCATATTGATATACTTCATTTAACTAATTGATCCATCGCATTTTCCATAAAAATATCTCCTCCATGTTGTGTAAATTTTGTACCTCAAGAAATATATTTTTTTCTTTGAAAAATATCAATAAATATACAATCTATGATCTCTTCTTTAACCTTCATAAGAGGATTTTCCATATTATCTTTATTTTCAAAAATATTTCTAACCCACAATTTATTCCATTTGTAGCTTATTTTTTCACATTTTACAACTTCCTAAACAAATATATTTCTTACCTTTAAACTCTTTCCCCCACTAAGAAGTAATGAATTCTTAAAAATTAAGCAAATCAAACCCCCCCCCCAAAAAAAATTAAATGTGTAAACTTTTGGTTTCACATCTTTAGCCTAATAGGCGAATGATTAGAAACTATAATGGAAAGGACCTTGGAAAAAAAAATCATTACTATGAAACCATTTTAAATTGACCAAAAATGTGTCTAATATTTCCTTGATACAAGCATTGTTGCTTCTATTACACTAGGTATATAAACCATCTCTTGGATTTTTTAGATAAAGCCTATGAGTTGGAAAACACATTGAACTCCTACGAGCTAGACAAAAGAGATAATTATAATTATATTTTTCCTTCAGGTTAATGATTATATAGAAATATCCCCTAAAACCTATTTATTTTTTCTGACTTTTCCAACAATTACTTATCAATTTTCACAACTCTTTTTTTCCTAGATTCAAGTTAGGAGCATACACATTAGAAATTAATTTAAGACCAAAAATAGTAAGATCCCCAAAACTCACATGAGCAACATCAAGGGTAGCTTCCACCAACCTACAAAATATATATATTTTCAATAAAATAAAAAGATCCTTGGTAGCTCTAGAGGCATTAAAAACGACCATACCCTTGTTTCCATACTTTCTTTATCGAGTTCAAAATTTTATTAATATTTATTTTAGCTTCTTACAAGAGGAAAATACTAGTTTGTTCCTTAACACTTTACTAGTTAATTAGGTATTGTTAGTCAATGAAATTAAAACCATCAAGATTAGAAGTAATGACCCTCATGTTGCTTTGGTGGAGAATTTTCTCCAATTTCCTATGAAAAATTCTACGTGTCTTCTACATTCCACCATACACTTTCTATATATTAATACTTTTCCCTTGGAGACATTATTTTTTTCTTACCATTAGCACCAATATTTAGAGTGGCTCTTCAAGTGAGGGCATTGAGAATCTCTTTTTCTATATTTAGTTGTAGCCACACAATCCATCAGAATATCTCTCTCCCAAGATTTTGACATCCTTTCCAAAAGAATATTGTTTCCCTAAATATCATTCTAGGTCTTCTACACCATTTATTTTAAATAAAATCATGATCATCATCCACATCAAAAAGGAAAATTTCCATCTTAAAATATTCATTAGAGAGGAAAGAAAAAACCCCAAATGAATCAAAACATATAATTTTTCATAAGCCTGAATTAATTATGACTAAGGAAGATTTTTAGACATACTAGGGAATTTAGTAATAAAATATATTTTGGAAGAAAACTTTCTTACTACAACCTTCTTATTGACCAAATTCAATGTAGCTCAGTCTTCTTAGGGGGTTGCAATTTCCTAGCTATGGCTATTCACCTTTATCTCTTTTTCCACCCACTATTGTTGAGCTTGAATATTAATTTTTTCTTCTAAAATTTTAAAGAGATCATATTTCTTTCCACATGATCCACTTGTTATAGAAAAAATACATATGAAAGTAATATATTCATAGTGTTTTTCTTGAATTTGGGAGCCAAGGGAGGAGTAAAGTTTAAAAATTTTCTTAATGGGTTTAGTCAAATCGATTCTCACACAAATTTTGGTATAAGATACTAACTCTTTCTTCCTAACTTAGAAATTGAACATGGTAAAAAAATCTTGAAATAGATCACCAATTTATTTTAAAAAACTTTCTATTCAAAATTATGTAAAGATAATTCCTCAATGGAACCTCGCTCACCAACTCTTTTTGTGAATCAAAACTAGAGGACCAAGCTCTCAAAAATGGATCTTTATTACCCACAAACAAAATTTCCCTTGCGAGTCTTATCCCTATTGTGTTTTGATTGGAAGGTAATTGGTAAGAAATCTTTCTCTAACAAAGTTATGCTCTCAAAACCTAGTGCAGTCCATCTAGCTTTACCCCATGCTACCCCATGTATTTCTTTATTCTATCTATTGAAGGTAAAATATGATGGATTATAAAATAATGATTTTATTCTTCAATTGAATTATGAAAGAATTGATTATTAATAATTATTTTTGAAATCAACTTGAAGAGATGGATGTTCACATTTGGCATTGACACTTAAATATTATTTTTAACTTTTGATAAGATCTTTCATTTTGTTGTCTCAACATTCATATTTGTAAAAATATAATTGACCTCTTTGCTATTCTCTAGGGTATTCTATGGACCCTTTTGTAATTTTCCTAGAGAAGTACACAAAATTTGAAATTGAGATATTTCCTCTATGGTCCAACAATCCTTCTTCTCCCCCTTGTTTTTCTCTTTCACATTTTTTTCATCACCTATTTTCTCTCTCCTCATATACTGCTTATTCCTTACTTTCTACTCATCATTCTCTCACTCTCACTCCTTGCCATTTTTCTATATAATCAAATGTTTCTTAATTAATTGCAATTTATACTCTATTGTCATCATTACAACTTTTACATTTATTACATGTTGTCTTCCAACTTTAATTAAAAGTATTGAATTCATCAATGAGGCTTGTCTAAGGCAAAATCTCATGAATATCAAGCTCCAATGGGTATTTATTTACATCAATTAGTTTTTCTATGGTAGGAATAGACATTGAGTTTCTTTTGTAGGTACAAAAGGCTCATAGACATTATGATCAAACTTAATCATTAGTTATTTAATCCATAAATATGAGGACCTTTTTCACAATATGAAAGTGACCCAAATTCGTAAGCAATCATAAAACTCATATAACAATCATCTCAGATTTAATATAAAATTTTAAAGTAATATTCCCTTATAAAAGTCAAAATTATCACCTCTTCATCAACATCAAATATGCATTTACCCTTTATTATCTCATTTTATTTTTAAAGCCAATGGAATGTATATTTTTATTTTAATGCATAGTATCTAAATACTAATTAATGTTAATTGAATGCTCATTTAATTTATTCACATTTTCTGTGCCGGTTGATTCTACTCTCGCTCCATGACAAATAATAAGTCATAGCTTCACACCAATGAATATCTGCTTTCTTTCATTTTATTATAACTTAAGCGATACGACGTCTTAGAAATCAATGCACTTTCTTTATTTAATCTATGTTACGTCCTTGAAATCAACCCAATCCATAAAATCCATCGCCCACTTTTCCCTATAAATCACAGGGATTACTTATGATGAGTGCAATGCAAAGGCAGTCCACTGACATTAAGATGGCAGCTTACCCACGTCTTGAAGCAGGATTATTGTTATGCTTTCTCTCGGCCCTGCTACTCACCACTATGCTTGCTCAAGCATCTGACCCCACTTCAACAGTTAAAGGTTAGTGTATATATTTATAGCTACTTCTATTCACTTTATTATATGCATTAGCAGTAAGAGAAGATGAGGGGTGTTATGAGTGTTGCAGGGAAACTGGGAGCGGCACATGAAAGAATTTTATACCCACAATCATGTACTCAATGTTGTTTTGATGGGCATTGCGGCTGGTGTTGTCAACCCGGGTGCTGCCAGCATAGGAAATGAGTTGCTATTTCCCTGGTTTTTAAGATGTCTGGACATTATATCTCTTTAGTAGAGCTTTCCATTCAATAAGTTCTTTTCCTAGAACTTGGAACTTGTCTATTTGTTTTATTTTAAAAGAAATGTATGCAACTGGTAAGGAGAATAGCACTGTGCGTATCTTATTATGGAAACAATAACTGAAGTTTTAATAGCACTGCTTGTGGCTATGTTTATGTTAGAGAGATAGCCAAGATCTGGTAATTGAGCATTCTAACTTCATGCTGTTCAAAATCTTATATCAAAATTTCAAATCACTCCTATTTTTTTACAGCAGCTTACTTGGTAAGTCCCCTGCTTATAACTAAGGTTTCAAGGCCACATCATAAAATTTGATGCCAAATCAGCATGTTTTTTGTCAAGGTTGTCAATAAGGCCCCAAAAAAAAGTGAGACTGATAGTTGTGCATTCAAGTCGTATTATTGATGTGCTGATAAGGCATCACATGATTTGTTGCTTTTTAGATCTAAGGAATATATTTCATTCAATTATGGATAGTTATCATCAACACTAACAACTTAAAGTCACAACTTAAACCAAGAAATGCTATAACAACTATTGGATCATGCTCAAGTACCAAGTCCTCTCCCATTATAATGATAAGAAAAAGTTTTATGAAAAATTTGATTAAAATGTTTTATGATTATGTTACATAGTAAATAAATTTGATGATATTTTTATTAAATAATACTGTTCAAGATAGTCAATAAATTTGATTGAAGTTTCAAGTAAATACTTTGATATGATTATTATTTAAATTGAGATGGATGTGTATTTAAATTATTTAAATATAACATTGTTTTGATTAGGAGTTAAAAACGGGTTTTGAAGGGGCCTGGAACCCTTTACAAAAGAAGATAGCTGAAACTTAAGATAACATCAATAAGCATAAATCAGCCCAGCAACAACAAGCTGCAATAAAGATAACTCACAACCCATTAGCAGCCCAACAACAACCACCAATAGTTAATCAAGACATCATAGGCTAGCAAAGACACATAAGCATGGGCCTGAAGCCCAGATACAACCTTGTTTTATCTGGGACTAGAAACCCCACCCAAGTTTTGACTGTAGTAAAAACCACTTGAAACAATCAAGCAACATACCAACATATTAACAACCAACCATCTGCTCAGAAACAGTAGACCAAAACCCAACAAAAGAAAATTTAATGGAAAAGACCACCATTAAACCCATCCTCCTAATAAAAAATGCCAACACACAAGAGGATAAACACCCCTTGAAGCTCTGAAATGCACCACAGACCAACTCCAAATCCACCTCAAGAGGACTGAGCTCCCCTCTATAGGAGAGGATACTGTGAAAACCCAAAAAATTGAGAGTGCACTTCTTCAACAACCTCGGCCTCCACCTCGATAAGAGAAACTTCCACCTCAATGGGAGCACCACTAGAGGAAACCAAAGAAGAGGACAATCATCCACCACCAACACACCCACCTCCAACTCAATAGGAAATGACTCCTGACCATCAAGAGATGTTTTCGCCTCAACAGAAGACATAGTGCATAGGGAATGGAAGAGAGTTAGAGCTCCAGAAGAATGGGGAGCCACATCATCCTTTGGCTGAGCATATAGGAGCTCCAAGAGAAAGATCACACCCAAACTAGCAAAAACCTCCAAGGGAGCAAGAGGGAAAGGCATTCCACTCCTCTAGCTAAAAACATTTCCCAACATCCAAGTCAAACCCAAAAACAAAGAACTCCTCCAAGAGATAGCCTAGAACCAAAAGTAAAAGAAAACCCCCTTCAAGAGAGATATCCAAGACAACCACAAAGGGTACCCAAAAGCTCTGATATAGAGCCCAGTAACACAAGAAGCCAATGCAACCCACCTCCCAGTAGGCACCACTGAAACTCCATCACCAGAAACCCTTTCCTTAGCAAAGAGAACCCACAAAGGGTACCCACAAGCTCTGAAAGAGAGCCCAAGAAACAAAAATAGACTCCAAGAGCCCTGCAACACAAGCAAGTGCCACACCTCAATCAGCGAAGGCATAACCCGAACCACCAGCGAAGCCAAGCAGATCATACGCTCAATAGGATAAAGAAAGGGCTTCTTCAAGCCAAGAGAAGATCCACCCCTTCCCAACTTAGTTCGAAAATCCCTAAGAGGAGAAGAGCCTCCTCCCAACACACCAAGAGAAACATCAACCACTCCCAGCCAAACAAAGGGGAGAGTCACATAAAGCAAAACATGGCAGCCAATGCTTGCACCAACAACCACAACTAGGGATGTCCCACAGCTTCTCCCACCCATTCTCACAATAACATCACCAAAAGACACATGGGATCCCTTAGAAGCAAGGAAAACAACACTCCATACAGGAGTAACCAACACCCAAGGAAAGCTAGACACCATCCAAGGAAGGACAAGCCACAACCCACAGGCAACAAAGGGAAAGTCCCTTCTAGAGAAGCTGACGCTAGCAGCCACTGCCATAGCAACCACAGGAACCATGCCAACCTACAATGCAACCCAGACACTAGCAACAACCCCCGAATCACGATTGTCCTCCGCAGAGTCCTCCTCACCTTTAGAGGAATTCAAATCCTCCCCCCAGCACAAGACAACTACTTCCCAAGCCAACACGGAAGAGCTACCAAAAGGGTAGACCCAAGCAGGAATACGAAGACCACCACAAACAGAGCCAACATCCACAGGAACACCTCTGCAATAGTAGAGGCCCAAAAGGGAAAGAACCGGATGCAAAAAGAAATCGACTAGACCCCAACCTGACTCCCCATCACCTCCATTGTCACTCTCTCCATCCGCATCCCCAGCCCCATCCTCCAAATCGCCATTCAAACCAACATGCCCACTGGTTTTCCCACTCGACACAGTCCTCGCCGTCCTCGCTCTCATCTTTGTTTGATTCTATAACTATCAATTTAAATATAACATTGTTAATTAGATATATAATATAATATTTTATGATAATAAATTTTAAGAAATTAAAATATATGTTACAATTAATTTAGATGTTTAAATAGAGATGATAAATTAATAAATTGCAATTGGATTCTAAATTAATTAAATAATTTTAATTTTTTGAAATAGTTAAATAGAAATGATAAATAAAAGTAAGAGGAATTATAACTTAACTAGAAATTGGATCAATTTAAATCTAATTTTAGGCATCTAATTTGCTTTGTACTTAGAATTATGAAATCCTTTCTCAAGTTATTCTTTTTCTTTATCTTTATGGAGTTTGTATATTTTTGAGCTTTTGTATTACATGAATTTCTATTAGATTTTTTCTTTATAATTTTTTTTGCTATGAACAAACCTCATCCCCAACATGAATACTTCACAATAACACTCTAGTAGGAATTTGAATCTTGGTGGCAATAATCACAACACCACAATATAACCATCACACTATACCATTACTAGATTTATCTTTCTATATTTTAATTTTCATATATATAATGTAAATTAATTTAAATGGTCATCTAAATATAAATAATAGTACAATACATTAGACAAAAATGTAAAACTAATTTACTATGACTCCAACTAATCATGAAACACATGTTTACTTAATGGTCAATCTTTCATCAATCACAAGCACTCTTCAAAACAACAACACAACAAACAAAAGAAATTTTGATAAGAAATAGATTTTATAGTTCTTTAAAATAATATTTTTTGAATGATTAAACAAATAAAAAGACAACAATGTAATCCCTAACTAGTTTATTAATATTATAAAACATATATAAATATAATACTATAAAGATCACTAATACATGTTGAAAACAATGATGAAATTATTATATAATAATATTATAAATAACGAGCGAAGATTTTGAGAAACAGTGATGTAGTAATGCAATGAAAATGAAGTGATGATTTGTTGCAGCTATTTGCACTGCACACTCCAATTTCCCTTGTAGCTTCTAATTAACTAAGGTTGGTTATTAGTTTTTGAAATTGCATTCATTTTCTCTCACCATCGCGCCCCTCCACTGGAAATTCAATCTGGAATTTTTTTATGGTTTTCCAAACACTACGCTATCACACAATTTTCTTTGTTGCCTCATCTTGCTAAGGAACTAATTATCCTTTTTATAGGTGTGGCATAGCTATTTGTTTGTTCTGCAAAACACTTCACTTCTGCATAGCCTATCATTTCAATTTGCCACACCCCTCTTCATATACACTGGCCTTTACCCAACAGCCCCTCTCCCACAACTCCAAACATCGGTTTTTCATCATGCTCGACCTCTCTTCTTTTATTTATTTATTTTTTAAAATTCTAAAAGCTTATATATTATATTAATAATAATAGTAAGTATAAAAGAGTCTAAGAGGGTCTAATTACAAAAGTTCCCATCTTCTATCTTTCTTTTCTCGGGTGTCAAGGATCGGGATTCCTTGTCCTTCATGTCAAACCGATGAACATAATGTTAAGCAGCGAAGAGCAAAATACTTTCACGTGTCGGGGTTTGGATTTTCTGGATACCCAATATCGTTGACTTCACAAGTAAAGGTTATGATGAAGCTCATAAGTCCGAAAGAAGCTTCCATCTTACCTTTTGGATGTTGGGGATTGTGGATCCCTTGTCCTTCATGCTAAACTGATGAACATAGCACTAAGCAGTGAAGAGTGAAATCCTTTCGCGGGTCGGAGTTTAGGGTTTCTGGATACTCGATACAACAAACTTCACAAGTAAAGGTTGCGATGAAGCTCTAAAGTCCGAAAGAAGCTTCCATCTTACATTTCAGATGTCGAGGATCGGGGATCCCTTGTCCTTCATGCCAAACTAACAAACATAACGCTAAGCAACAAAGAGTGAAATCCTTTCATGGGTCGAGGTTCGGGGTTTCTCAATACTTGATACTACAAACATCACAAGTAAATGTTACGATGAAGCTTCGAATTCTAAATGCCAAAAACCTTCAAACTTCCTAAGTCTTTTTCAAATGTATTTGGTATGCAATAAGCCTCACGATCGATGCTCAATTCTTACTAAAAACAACTAAGGAATTCAGTAAGCCATAAGCTTGAAGCCTAAAATCCGAAACCTGCTAACTTAGCACAAATTTAACTAAGTATTTTACACCTCTTCTATATGATATTGCACAAATCTTCTTTTGACTTCAATGACATCATTATGCCACCAATCTCCTTTCAGAATCAGGTCCAACTCATCACTGATCTTGATTTATAGCCATTAGGATCCCATATTTAAATGTGTTGCAATTTTGTCCTGCTTAATTAGCTCTTTTAAATGAGGATGTGCTCCTAAACTGCAAGTTTTATTTGCAATTGAGACCTCTTGATTATCACACCCCATGTTTGCAAGGAAATTTTCCACCTTATTACCCTCATGATATGTATGAGTAATGTGATATGATTGCAACTTATCTATCAAAAGCCATACCTTATGTAGAATATAATTCAGATTCCAACTCTGACTCCTCCTCTCTTTGCATGAATTTATAATAATCAAATAATTGTACCGCATTGGTTATAATTATAACAAAGTGTAAAGAGTAAAGTTAACCGAATAATTTTTTTTTAAAGATATTTAATTTACACAATTCCATAAGGTTTCCAAGACGACGTTACTTAAACCTTACACATAAACTCAACACATTATCATAAACATAATACAAATTTAATGCCAAGAATGGTTTAGTTTGCAAGACTTATTACATTCGAGAATCCATAGGTTCAGATTACAACAAGAGAGATTTTAATAAATCTCAATACATCCAAAGATGGTACAATATAAACACTCTTATACAAGAGGTAACTTTTACAAAGCATATAGTGTTCATTTAACATCTGGCACAATTATCCACGAACAAGCTCTGCATCATCAGTCACGAACAAAGAAGTAACTGGAACTAGCTGCAAGCTTAGGATCATCTGCATGAAAATATAAGGAAGATAGAGCACGGTTTCCTCCCGACCACGTGGAACCCAAAGGTCCACTCCCTCCGTGCTAGGAGATAAATGACAGGTCCACAAGCAAAGAAGACAGAACATAACGTTTACGGGGTTTACAAATCACATCACGACATAACGTTAACAATCATAGCAGATAAAACCTCAGTAACACAACACATCAAAATAAATCTGAACACAAAGAACACCATCATGATATAGACTAAGAGTGTCATCACATTGTCGGGATAGGTTACCCTGGTGAATCTTCCTAGACTACCGGCCCTCTCTCCAAGAGTTACCCTGGTAGCCTCTACCGATTCCCGGCCCCTATGCAGACCAATGTGGAGTCACTTCATCTTTCAAGAGGACAAGATGACGACTTGCCATTCCAGGCCTTCTCAACCTTTTCTCAACCTGAACGAGCGTTAAGACAGTAGGCGAGGCACACTTTTATCTGAATTAATGTTTATAACTTCCCAACCCATAATTCTTTAGTTAGGTTTTCACTGAATTAACACACCTACGATAGGTTACCCAGACAATCACTTCGGATTTCGGCCCCTACCGCAAGCCACTCTTCTATAACATGACTCAACATAAAACCAATCTAGGGGTAGCTATCAAGCACAAAAATCAAAACCAGAATGTTTATGTCCTTCACTAGAGGCAAATCACAATCTCTAGGATGTCACTTCAAAAGACCACAAAATGATACAAAGCTATACCCCCACATAAGATAATTGTAATATGAACATCATGTTAAAAATGTAATAATCTTACAAATTCCACTTTTCAAGCTTTTGATGAAATAAAAATAAACATCATCAATATTACATTATATACACACACCAAATAGTTACAATTTACCAAACTTCAAGAGTTAAGAATCCACAATAAACAAACTATAGATATTAATTGGTCACACACTAATTTAAGAAAACACTTCAATAACATTATCGAATTATAGATATTATAAATCTTTTAAAGAATTAAGATAAATCACAATTAAATTACATATATATTCTCCCTTATTAATTACGATACAACATATAGTACGTGAGGAAAATATAATTCCTTAATATCAGGATATCAATTACTTGGAGAACAATATAACTCATTATAAGTATAAATATATTTATGATGAAAAAGTCTTTACATTCTTCATAAATCACTTTTTATATCATTGTAATTTAATGATAATATAAATTCTTCATAATCAGTTAATTCAAACACTTAAGAAGCAATTCATTTCACAATTACAAAATTATATATATATATAATTTTAAATGAATGGTGAATCACTTATGTCTCACAGATCCGTAAGAAGAAAATTATTTATAATTCATATTAATTACTTTTATTTATCTATCTCTTGAGTTTAGTATATATATCTATCAACTAGTAGTTATAAAAATACTATTTCCAACAAGAAATCTGCCTTTGATCAATATAATTGCGGGTAAATCTCACCACTGACTAAACGTTAGCTCATAAGTGAACAACACAACTTAGAGTAACTGTTAGATTACCATGCATTATGCGCAAGAAGTGGCTACTGGTATGAACTTAACTAAGGCCATAACATGAATATACCCGAAGTTAGGCTTTAGTTGCTACAAGAATCAATCTTTCTCATTCCAAATGATGAAAGATTTAGAAGTAAACAGCCAAGAGCACAAGATGAAAACAAAAGAATTTTATTCACCACCATGGAACAAACACCCGTTGGAAGGAAATCCCCTGCCCAAGTTTAACAAGCTAAATACAATGACAATTTTTTTGTACATAAATACATTTCTAAATTCAAACGCTACAGCTCCTCTAATTTATTATCATGAAAAAGACCATACAAGCAATAATATTGTACTCTATGCTAAGATCAAGATAAAGAAAATCATCTATGCAATAAACTCCACTGCTTAACAGCATAAGACTTAAACGCTTAAGGCAATACATAGATCAAGATTATTAAGCACTTAAAGTTATAATAGAGTCTCCACGCCATGCAAGGGAGTTTACGCTAAACACAATGTCAAATAAAAACTTTCAAAACTAATACACTAAATGTAAGGCACAGTGGTAAGAGCTTGAAAATTACATCTTTTGTTCACATCTACCTTGCATTTATCATCAAAAAGGAAGGCTATGTGCGAATTTAAGCAAAGAAATCTGTAGTGTTTAATGTTTAATATTTCACCATAACAAGAAAATTGAGATCTAAAACAAGAACAGAGTTCTCAAATTAAAACTGCGTACAATTCAAAAGTACAGATCAAAATTAAGTCACTGATATAAGTCTATAGGTTAGACACTCATCTACAGGAGGAGGGACATAGGCAAAGGTTAAAACCTTAAAAGAGATTCTTAGACTACGGTGACAAATCCGACATAAATATGTAAATTTAGCATAGGATTAAAACATACAAACAGGGTGAAGTTCTTCCTTAAGTATACAAACCCACCCCTCCATAAAATAGAATACGGCTTAAATACAATTTAAAGGAATGACAAAGACAGTTTAAGCTCTAACAACTAAGGACTGTCATGAATTAAGAATTCCATGATCAAAATGAACATTGCTGCTACCGGAAAGGTCTAAGTTTTCAGTCTGAAGGTTAAAACGATAAAGAAAGAATAACGATTAAGGTTCTCAAAACCTCATACCCAAATTTGTATTGCATGGCTTACAAAACAACATTCTTTCAATGTTCACTAGATTCATTCTTTAATCTAAATTAAACATTTCCATAAACCAACAGATGTTCAGGAAAATCTATCATCGTTTTCCAATTTCTAAGAACAAATGCTAAATTTCTATTTTCATGAATTCCTGGCAGCTTCAATAATTTGTATTTTTAAAATCTGATTGCCTATTCTAATTATTTTTCTATTTTATTTTGCAGGTTCAACAAACCGTTAATCTTTCCAAATGTTCAAAGAAGAAATTTTACATAAACTTAAAAAGAAGAAAACCTGGTTAATCTGGAAATTGAGCTGAAACGAAATCTGAAACCTTTTGCTGATTCCTCTATTATTTTTCCAAGCTTCGACGGTGAAACTTTAATCAAACCAACTTCAAATCACGCTTTGCAAACATAATCTTAAAGAAAATTCTTCTGAAACAATTGCTGTACCAAAATTTTGCTAAAAACTGCTGCCGTAAGAAATCTTCCCGTGAATGCACAAATTCCCCAAAATCCCTCTTTTTGATATTAATTCATGCAAATCACTTTCAATCACAAAACTTAACTGAAAGTTCATTTCGCATTGTAAAGAGCTCATTTAGTTCAACTCATTCTTTAAAATATCATAACAGACCTTTAACTGACAATCAAAGATTCTTATCTCTTGAAAATATCTTTCCTTAATAAAATCTATTTCACATAATACAAGTTGCACAATTAAATCAACAATAATAATATTTTAATTAAAACATCGCAAAGGAATAACTTTCACTGATAAATTCAACACTTATTTAATTTAACTTAATAAATTAAATCACAAATTTTGGCATAAACATTGATAAACATTTAATAAAATAAATATTAAATAAACATAGAACAATAAATATTTGAACACGACAAGACAAATTGGACTACACGGGGTAACACAGAGATACTCGTTCGAAGATGAACGATGGTTTAAAAGGACCTGTCAATACCTCCGACAACATATTTATATTGAATTAGGGTACGCTCAGACCTGACAAGTAGGTGGAGCCGTTACCCGGTACCTGTGTCTGCAGGAAACATCAACGTTAGAACATATATATACTCATGTTAGAAAACACACCGTGAATAAGAATTGCAGCGTAGCAGGGTACTCACGAATGAGTAATGCCACACTGTCTTCTTCACCGACACACACAAGCAAGATAAATCATAAACAATAGTCATAAACAATAAGCCACATCATGAATGAATCTATCATAGTATCATCAAACTAATCACCTCAACATAACAACCACATGAAAAATCATAAGCTAATAAACCATATCAGATATATGTCTATCTCAATAACATCACGGAAACACAACCAGATAAATAGGACGTCAATGTATCATCCATAGAGTATAAAAACAACATAATGTCAGAGTTATAACTGAGAATACACAACATAGTATCGTAGTGAACTAAAGCATCTAACAGGCAGAATAAAACTGAAAACAACTAAGACAGGATGTCACAATGAGAGGGATCACTACATAATCCCCTTCTATATGTAATTTTGGAAAGACAAGATCGATAGCTAGTTGTAGCCCCCAACAACATTTCTTGAGCTTCTGTTTTATTGTTTGTACCTTGAGGGAGTTGAAAGGACTTAACTGCTACCACTCCTCTTTTATCTTCTTTTATTTCTTTCAATCCATGAATAATTAATTAGTAAAACTAAATTTATTTTTAAACAAAAATATCAAAAAATCAAACAATCAATAAATATATAAATCTGATCGAATTGATATTAAAACTCTTGGAGGAATGGAACAAATAAATATAGTTTCCCAATTAAAATCTATCAGATTCCTATGTAGAATTGGGATTGTAAAATGACATTTCGTCAACCATTGATGATAATGTTGTTTAATCCCTGTCAATCGATCATTAGACCTGGATTAAATTTATCACCTCAGAATGAATGCCAAAACTGAAACAAAACCCTGCCATGACCAATAGAAATAAGTAGGTTGATGTTGATTGTGTCTATACTTAGATGCTTTTGCATCATTATGTAATAACATTGAGTTAGTGGGAGAATTAATGAAATCATACAATAATCTTAAATTAAAGGATAATGTGAAAATGCAAAAAAATAGTAATTATAAGTGATTATTTAAGAGAAGAATTAGACACATACAAAAAGTGTAATAAATGGCTTGATTGGTTACTAAGATATAGGGGCTAGTGAAAAAAGAAGCTTGATACATAATGTTGTGACTTAAGGGAGCATTACGGTCTAAATAAGTTAATGACATATCATAACATTAAAGTATATTCCAAATGTAAAGGGTTTAGGAATTTAGGTCAAATCAATAAACCCTTAGGAAAATACACTAACACCCCTTGACAAGGTCTAGTAGTCTTCAGGACCACAAGGAGGCTAGAGGATATGAATCACCAAAGTAAACTAGTACAAACTAATTCCCTGACACTCAATGACAAGTTATTTTGTAAAGACAAAATTTATTGAAATAATCATCCTACATGTAGACAATAGAAGAGAGCCAACAACATTATATGAAAAAGGCACAATGAATAATCTAGATGAGGAGTTGTTGAAAAAATGATGCAAGAGACATCAATGAAAGAACTTAAGGCATGCTTACAAGCTTGACCTGTCATCAAAAAATTAGAACCATGAAGCATACAAGCATTCATGGGTCAGATAGTCAAGGGGTTTAAGGAATTTTTGTAGCCCTATGAGATATGAATAGTAAACCTTAGAAATTTTTTTATGGCCTAACACACTCATTGACACTTGTCTTTATTTCAAAGACTTTATGTACAAATTTGGGTGTGTTAGAACTTCACCTAGAATAGAAATTATGTTGTTGATATATGTTTATGAATGATCAAATTTTGCTATAATATTATAAGTAGATCAATATAAACTACATAATTATAGTCATGCTTTTGAATTATTATTTTACAATCTCCACATGCATAAAAGATAATTGCAAATATTATGTGCCAATGAGAATGTGATGGAATAATGCATCAAACATATATGATTAGTGGGATTTTCCAATAATCAAATCAATTGCTGGGTACACACATCATCATAGTGTGGGAATGTAAGCCTATGCCTCAAAATTCAACTAGAAATTGAGCAATGAATCCTAATTGTGTTGCAATCAACACTCAACACATAGGAAATGAGTGGGGGCCACTAAATGTTGAGCACATAAGCCATTAATGGTATGGTAAAATATTAATCATTGAAAAATGAGACAACTGGCAATTTGAACAAGGGACTAGTAAAATGACAACATAGGAAGCATCGTTAGAATAGGATGGGTGCATGAAGATGGGTAGCGAATTTGTGGCCAACTTTTTAAAAAAGTCTTGAAAGCTCATAACGTGAGTGCATTATAACATGCTCACGTTATGGCTTGGTATGTCGAGCCTAAGGCTCGACCACAATGAGCCCATAACATGATCACATTATACTCACATTATGGCTTGGTGTGTTGACCTGAGGCTCAGCCACAACGAGCCTAGAACGTGAGCGCATTATAACACACTCATGTTGTGACCTATTAAAAGCAAAAAAAAACAAATTACATTCATTCTTTCACTTGACTATGTTTTTTTTCTTGCTTGTGGCCAAAACCCCAATATTTCACACTCACATTCTGGGAGGAGGTATTTTGCAAAATTCTTCATCAACGGTTGTTGTTTCATCGCTAGGGGCCTCCACGTTGATGAGGAGGTCTGAGAGGTAAGGATTGTTTATTTTTTGTTTTGAATTTCTTAGTTTTAGGTTGTTTTTGATATTTATTTTTTAAATTGTAGGAGATGTTAATCAACCTACAAACCCTCCTCAAAATCCTCAAGAAGCACAACAACAACAAGAGGAATAAAATCCTCAACAAGCATAACAAGAACAACAACAAAAAAATCCTCAAGTTAATCAACCACAACCTCAATCTCCTCCACCAATCCCTCAACATCCTCCTGGCACTCAACAAAACTTAATGAGTGAAATTGAGAACAATAAATTTAACAAATTGAGGATTTAATTAGGAGGTTGAACAATCCAAAATGTTCAACCGAAGAAAGAATGACCCTGGCAACTTCACTGAAAGAAATGTTAAAACATGTAGATTCAATCAACAAACAATTAACTTGTTAGTAGGATAGGAGGTAGGCGGCTAGGGCTTATTACCAAGATAAATTATCATATAAAGATGTAAAAGATTTAAAAATTACAAAAGGTGAGTTGTGCTCATTATTCACTGACCCATAGTCAAATGCAAATCTTACCCTCAATGCGAAGATGTTTCCTATTCATTAGTGCCACCATCAACAAATTAGGAACTTTTTTGGGATAGGTGGTACATGGTTTTTGATTACCCATCATGCAACAATTGTGAATTCCTACAGTATTTCCTTAGGGAACTATACTGTGAGTTCATATGGAACAAAATCCCAAATTATTTTGATATGTGGGACTTCTAGGGGAGAGGTGGGGGGTCAACTCAAGATAGACCTAGTGCACAATAGGATCCTATGCGGCAAGGGAGACAACCTCTCACTAGGCCGCTTCATGAGCACATTGTCATCCCTTCCATTGTGAAGGAGAGTGTCGATGTAGAGACTTTGTAGGCCATCAAATCTTTGATCCAGTATGTTATCCATCATGCCAACCCTATTCTATAGCACCATCTAGAGGGGAGTCTTTGAATGGTGGGCTTCGATCCCATTTGTGTCAATCTTGTAGGGCAACTTGTTTATATGACCCCATTGATACTCAAGAGGCTGCTATGTAGGATCCATATGTAGCTATGGAGACAGAAAGGGAATCTGACATTTTGCATTCAAGGCCTATGGCATTGATACTTAGGTAAAAGTTAGCATCTTCATTGAATTTAATTTATTAAATTTTGATTTTGAAATGCAAGATTAAATAATTTAGTTTTATGATTTTAATAAAATTGCAGGGTTACAGTGTTGATACTAGATACACTGGCCCTACACCTGCTTATCTCTCCACTACACCTACCGTTGAGGTATGTAACTAGTAAACAATTATAAATTTATTACATGAACATTAATAGCATTGTTTTATGAATAGTATTTTAATATGTGATTTTGGATGTTGAGTAGGCTAATATTGGAGGTTTTGAGGGAACACCTCCTAGTGCCAGTGGATTTAGTCAAACCTACACATAGGTAATAGAATAAAGAGTTTAACTAATAAATTGTACTTAATAGATTTGTGTAGTTTATATTCATATCGTTGATTAAATGTTGCATTGCACATCTTTCAAACTCAAAGAATTACTTCACATTCCATAACTAATAACTAGATGTTGATAGATGACAAAATTTCAACTATAATATAGTTGTTTAGAAAGCCAACATAAGCAGTGATGCAATTACTTCACATAGCATAAGTAATAAGTCTAGGAGCAACTTCTAATTGCATTTTCATGTCATGGCATTCCGTGAGACCATTTTTTACTGAGGCATCTTTTCAAAACAGCTTGTCTTGTCTATGCTATGGATGCTTGGAAGGAATATATGAAAGAATAATAGTAAGCAATAGCATAGACAAGGCAATGAGTTGTTTGAAAAAAATTCCTCAAAGAAATGCGGTCTCATGGTGATGTCCATCATCGTGAGACCCAAAATTTTCTTTGAGGCACTTTTTCAAATAGCTCACCGCCTTTTCTATGATACCACATTTTCCATACATGTCTATGAAATCATTTTATCAAACAATTCATTTGCTCACTACTATGGATAAAAGCTTAAAAAAGGTGCTTTCCAACAAACTATGAATGCTTGGAAAAAATCTATCAAAGCATAATAGTAAGCAATAGTATAGACAAGGAAGTTAGTATTTTGAAAAAATTCCTCCAAGAAATATGGTCTCATAGTGATGTAATTCCATTCCATCACCATGAGACCACATTTCTTGAGAAATTTCTTCAAACAACTCACCACCTTTTCTATGATACCACATTTTCCATACATGTGTACCAAATCATTTTATCAAACTACTCACTTCCTTGTTGCTATGGCTAAAATCCTAAAATAGGTGCTTTCCAACAAACTATGGATGCTTGGAAAAATTTATATCAAAGCATAATAGTAAGCAATAATACCATAGAGAAGGCAATGAACTATTTAAAAAAATTCCTGAAAGAAATACGGTCTTATGGTGATGGAATGCAATGATGTGCATTTGTTTGTAATGGAATTCCATCACCGCGAGACCCAATTTATTTGAGGTATGTTTTCAAATAGTTCATTGCCTTCTCTATGCCACCACAATTATTGTACATGTCTATGAAAGCATTTTATCAAATGGTTCACCAGCTTGCTGCTATAGGGTAAAATCCTAAAAACACGTGCTTTCAAA
The DNA here is from genome assembly GCA_007258455.2 of Sequoia sempervirens. Taxonomy (NCBI): domain Eukaryota; kingdom Viridiplantae; phylum Streptophyta; class Pinopsida; order Cupressales; family Cupressaceae; genus Sequoia; species Sequoia sempervirens. Next base: position 8,294 of record VDFB02260801.1, on the reverse strand, counting down.
CAAGATATGGATAGGGAAAATAGTAAGCATGATAGTAAAAAATATATAGTTTAATAAGTACTCAAAATTTTGTTCATTTTCTCATACATTATAAGTCATGATGTGGATCGCTATTGTATTTTTTGTGATTGAATAATTTGTTGCTTTATTTTTAGATTTTGTAGTCAGAAACACCTCTAAATGTTTAGACGGCAATGGACATCGGTGTTTCATCTTCTATAGAATTAAATTAAATAAATTTACATCAAAAAACATATTAAATCTACCTATTTAGTAACAAATTCACACAAAAAAATCAAAACTTACTCCTTTGACCTCCTCAACATCGTGGCAGCCTTTTGGCTAAGATTTGACAAATATTTAGTGAAGAAATGATGAGGGATGAGGTCTCCTAAAACCAAGCACAATCTTGAGGGTTTGTAGGCTGAAGATAAACAAAAAAATACATAAATGACAATGAGTGAAAGTTGCATTTTTTTATAATCACTATAATGTTCTTATGTTATAATACAAGTACATTATGGTTTTGGTGTGGCTAAGGCTAAGGCTCAGTCACACCAAGCCATAATGTGAGAATATCATTAACACACTCACATTTTGAATTTTTAAAATTTGGAAGATGGTTGGCCACTTTTTGGCCCCCCATCTTTTTACACCCACCCAAATATCTGAAAAAAAGGTGTACGAAAGGTTCTTTTAGAGAACTTTGGATTTTAAGCCATTTTTTCAAACCATCAAAACCTCTAGGTGCCTCAAAATTGAATTTGTATATTTTTAAAGGTGTTTTCAAGATAAAAAATTAATGTCACAAATAACAAATGGTATTGAAGTAATTTTTTCACCATTGGCTTCCTTTCACCATTCTGTAGCTCTATGTAAGATTTCATTTCCATGATACATGCACAAATGACAACTTACTAAAATAATAATCCTGCTATTTTTAACCCTTATTGGAAATGCATTCACCAAACCTAATAAAAATAAAATCAAACAATTTTTAGGGATGCAAGATTGCTCTTACACCCTAGATGCTCCTGCATCATTCCATCATTGCCTCCAAACTTGAATTTGGTTTGATTTAATCTCTAAAACACATATTACTCCTCACTATAATGGTGAAGTGAGTCTTATGCATTGTGAAACTACAATATTATTTTTCACCTTTGGTCATAGTGAGAGATTATTTTTCTTCAACTTCCCATTAATGAGGTCTTTGGTTGACTGAATACAATTTATTTGGTCATGTCTAGTTTTCTAACAATAATAAGATTTGAATTATTTCTCTATTGAAATGTTAGACTTCTTAATAAGAAAAGCAGTTTCCTCAACAATTGAATGGTTTTTACTAAGTCTTCTTTCTTCATCAATCAAACAAGAAATCACAATATCTAAACTGGGATTAATTTTGTTTAATGTAAAATAATATGATCAAAACTGGAAGGCATACTACTTAGTAATATTTCTTTAGCATTGTCATCATCTAATTTAGAGTTTACACCTGCAAGTTGATTAATAATGGAAAAATGTACTAATATGTTGAACACTATTGTCTCCCTCTTTCATCTTCAAACCATTTTTTTCTTAATGGACATTTTAGAACTTGAATCCTGTGAAATAAATAAAGAATTTAGCCCCTCATATATTTGATTTTCTCTTTTTGTTAGATCAATATGATGCAAATATGCATCAAATAATCCAAGGACAATCAATGGTGTGGCCCTGTGACCTTTAGCCATCCATTTTGTTGCTTCATATACATCTTGTGGGTTTTTGATAGTTCCAATCACAATGTCCCACAAATATTTTTCAATTAAAAGTAATTATGTCTTTATTTTCCATGAATTAAAATTATACCCTTTAAATTTAGCAATAGTAATTGATTTTTCCATTACTTCAAAAAATAAATCCTTATATTTTTAATAGTAAATTTTGGGCAAAACCTACAATTTTAAACCACTCCTCTCTATATTGTCTTCAAAATATTTTCTTCTTGAAATCTTCAATAATAATGCAATTAAAGTTTAAAAATTGTATGATATAAAGAAGGAAAATCTTACACCCTCTTCTATTGCTATTGTATTCTTCCCTTCAACCAATATAATATTTAAATCTTTTAGTTTTAGATGCTAGAAATGAAACAAAATATCAAAATCATGTCAACCTTCAACTTCAAACTATTTGTAATATACTAATAATTTATCCAAAGAAATTTTGGGTTTTATTGTACTCCACTTCTTTTCAAAATATTTTGAAATTTTAAATTTTGTTAAGAAATGAGAAAGATATCACAATTTTACTATGATCGTGTTAGATTGTTATTAAAAAGTATCATTTTAAAAACAATAAATATGCCAACAAACCATATTTCTTGGCTAGCCGCCTCTTCATTGCTTCCTCACAAGCCTAAAATAATGAATTATCTAATACCATGTAAAAAAGGGTAGAGGAAATCACATATTTAGACTATTTCATTCCATTATAAATAAAATTATATATTATTTGATACTTTCAAATGTTTTCTAGATGATCTGATATTACAATGCAATGAATTGTTAAAGCCTTTGAGTTTCCAATGAATAACCAATAACCAACCAACTTATTTTTTAGGAAAAAGGCCTCTCAACTAACTATTAACTTATTATTTACTAACAATTAAACTACTAACATTTATTTATTTAATATAAGATAAAACTAGCTACCAATTGTAATATTCCAACATTTTTTTACATTCTATAGCTTCCTAAGCAAATATATCTCCTACCCTTAAAAATATTTCCCCCACCAAGAAGCAATACATTACCCAAAATAGGAAAATAAAACACAATAAATTTACATTTAAATGAGTAATTTTTTGGTTTCATAACTATAGCCCAATAGGTGAGTGATTAGAAACTATAAAGGAAATGACCTTGGAAACAAAATATCCATTACTACTTGGAACTATTTTAAATTGACCAAAATTTTGTCCAATATTTCCCCGGTATAAGCATTGCTACTTCTATTACATTAGGTGAATCAACCATCTCTTTGATTTTTTTAGAGAAATCCCATGACTTAGAAAAAAATATTCAACTCCTAAGAGCTAGACATAAGAGAGACAAACATAATTTTCTTTCATGATAATGATTGCTATGAAATCTCCCCCAATATCCATTCCTGTATTTTTCAACTTCCCCAAAAATTACTTATCAATTTTCACAACTCTATTTTTTTCCAAATTCAAGTTAGAGCATACACATTTGAAATTAATATAACATTGAAAATGGTAAGACCCCCAAAGCATAAATAAAAAAACATCAAGGGTAGTTTCCACCAACCAACCAAAATAATCCTTTTCCCCATAAAATAGCAAGATCCTTGGTAGCTCTAGAGGCATAAACAACAACACCATGTCATTGTTTACATAATTTATTTATCAAGTTCAAAATTTCATTCATATTTAATTTAGCTTCTTACAAGAGGAAAACACTAGTTTGTTCCTTGATACTATACTAGTTAACTAGGTGTTGATAGTTAGGGGAATTAAAACCATCAAGATTAGAAGTAACAACCCTCATGATTCTTTGGTGGGGAATTTCACCAAGTTTCATGTGAACAAGTTTCCCAATGTCTTCTAAATTTCACCATACACTTTATGTATATCACTACATTTCCCTTAGATACCTCACATTTTATTTCTTTCTTACCATTAGCACCAAAATTTTGAGTGGCTCTTTAAGTGAGGGCATTCAAAATCTTGGTAAAAAAATTTCTACCTTTTCTTGTAGCCACACAATCCATCATAATATCTTTGGACCAATATTTTGGCATCCTCCCCAAAAGTATATCATTCCCCCAAATATCATTCTAGGTCATCTACAATATTTATCTTAAAGAAAATTGTCATCATTCTACACATTGAAGAAGATAATTTCCATCTTAAAATATTCATAAGAGGGGAGAGAGAAAACCACAAATGGATCAAAAGATATAACTATTTGTAAGGAAATTAATTGTGACTAATATTTTTATATATAGTAGCCCAAATTCAGTGCTAGAATCTATATTGGGAGATAAAAATTTATTTCTACAACCTTCTTATCAACCAACTTCAATGTAGGAGTCTTCCTGGGGGGTTGCAATTTCCTACCTATGGATATTTACATTTCTCTCTTTTTCCACCCACTCTTGTTGAGCTTGAATATTATGTATTTTTTAAAATTTTAAAGAGGTCTTATTTCTTTCCATATGATCCACATGTTATACAAAAACATATGAAAGGGAATCAAAGAGCCAAGGGAGGAGTAAAGTTTAATAATTTGCATAATGATTTTAGTCAAATTGATTCTAACACAAACTTTTGCATAAGATACTAGCTCCTTCTTCCTAGTAGAACTTGAACAAGATTAAAAATTTACTTGAAAAAAATTGTCAACTTATTTTAAAACACTTTCTATCCAAAATTCTTATGGAATTAAATTGTATAGACAATTATTCTATTGAGCCTCTTTCACCAACACTTTTTATGAATCAAAATAGGGGACAAAGCTCTCAAAATTAGGTCTTTATTTCCTACAAACCAAATTGCCCTTTAAAATTTTATCCCTATCTTCTTTTTATTGGAAGGTAATTGGTAAGAAATATTTCTCTAAAAAACTTATCCTCAACTGAGGATAGTCCATCTAGTTCTACCCAATCCATTATTTAATTCTATTTTTCGAAGTTAAAATATGATGATTAAAATATATATTTTTTTCTTCAATTGAATTGAGAAGGAATTGTGATGGAACCCACCCCCTGGTAGGCACCTAGGAGCCCACTTGAAAACAAGAAAACAAGTGGAAAAGGAGAGGTTTTGTTGCTATAAGCAACTCAAACAATCTACATAGAGGTCTAAACACATGCTATAAGTCAAATAAAAAGTTTAAGATGCATACAATAAGTTGTAGAGGTAAAAAATAGATGGTTGTAAAAAATCTAGACTATTGCTATGGGTACTTGCAACACTAGTTGTAGGTGACTGTTCAGAATTTCAGCAACATAAAATACTCAAAACTTGCACACATAATTTCATACTTCTAGAACAACAAACTCATAACAAGTAAAGCTCATAGACACATGCAAAAATACAACGGCTATGAAGAATAAAATATTATATTATATCTAATGTTCAACTTTTTACACACTTTACATGCATTTACACAATACTGACAGAACAAAGTTTCCCTCTATTATTCAAGCTTGCTCATCTTTGTCTATTATGGTTCTCCTATTATCCTCCACTGCTCTCTATTTTCCCTTCTGGAACTATCTTCTTTATAAACCCCATTTGTCCCTTCTATTCTTTCTCCATACTGTTGTTTTGAATCCCCTTTTTCCTCTATCCTATCTTCTAGTTTTCTGTTGTTCTATTCTTCTCTCCATAATTGCCAAAAGACTAGAAACTTCCCCCAAAATCCTCCAAAAATCCCACCTAAAATAAATGAAACATTCAAAAACCATTCTCCCATTGGGAAACCGGACTAATCACCATGCGGAAGTTGAGGCTTCGTTTATCAATATTAATTATTCTTTGGAAAAGGGATACTCTAAGCTTTGGGTGGAGGGAGATTCACTAAACATCATTAACTACCTATGTGGTATCCAAAAACCTAGCTAGACAATTGATTAATTGATTGATGATGCTATAATGATGCTTAGATCTTGTGAGAAAACTCATGTCACTCATATCTATCGAGAGGGAAACTCATTGGCAGATTTCTTTGCTAATGAGGTTGTTAGAATTAATGATTTTAAATGAGAGGAGTACTCCCTCCTTCTCGAGGATGCTGATGTTTTATTACAAAATGATGGATACGGGCGAGCACATTTGTTGGATTGATATTACTATTAGTATCTGCATTGTAGTCGCACGTTTTGTGGGTATTCCTTTGCTTATTAGCTCTTAGTTGACTGTCTCTTTCAAAGGGTTTCTGTTTATGGTGATTGTGAACATAGGGGGTGATCGTAGTAGAATTGAGCCCCATTCTTGTGCAATATGGAGGAAGGACTATAAAATTTGGAGGATTCTATAGCATAGTAATTTCATGCCTTTCCTAGAAAGGCTCCATGGCCATGATCCCAAGGTTTTGGTAGAATTTGTCTCCTATTGGAATAATTGTAAGTTATAGGTTAAGGGAATGGGGTTTGTGATTAATGAGGAGTTTATAGTTGCCATTATTAGTTTCTCATTGGTGGGTCACAAATTCTTTAAGGAGAGGAAGAGCAATGAGGACGCTATGGACTAGTTCTTTAAAGATGATGAACGGAAAAAGCTAATTAAGTTTCCTTCTTGGGGCTATGAGTGAACGTCTCTGAAGAAAATTTGGGTTGATAGTGTGGAGCTCATCATGTAGTATGTTACCCTAGACATCAAGTTTACTGCAATTTTAGGCCACCATTTCACTTTGTTGAATCATTTCAGACATGGGCTATATATTTCATTCCCTTTCTTTCTTTTGTCTTTATTGGAGTTTTCAGTGTATTCTCATTTGAAAAATATGATGGTGTTGTTTCTGCATGAGGGCCTTGTACTACTCATAATGGAGCATGTGAGAGCCCTCATCCTTTCTAAATCAATTAAGGGAAAGTAGAAGGATTTCAGTGATGTTTCCCTCTTGTCTAGTTCAAATACCAGTGCAACTTGGGAGGAGGAATGGAATGAGGAGGACAAGGGTGGGTCTTCTTCCCCTACGGCCACCCCTTCTAAGAAGAGAAAGAAGGGGAACCCCAAGGGGAAATGTGTTGCTAAGAAGATTATTTTACAGAAGTTAGAGTCCCAGTCTACTGGAAATGACACAAATGTTATTTTTGGGGATTCCAAGTCTAAGGGAAATGTGGTGTTTAATGGGAAGGATTTTTTGTGAAGGGTTGTAAGGAGGAGGGCTTGCACGATAATGTTGAGGATAAGGATGCTAAGGAAAGGCCTAGAAGGGCTTCCAAGCATATTGCTAAGTTGAAAAATAATGTGTCAAATGATGTTTTAAAGGGTACCAAGGACCAGTGTAAAGTGAAGGGTGCTGAGGAGAAGGTGGTTGAAATTGACGACTCCCTAGTTTGAAAAATGTCAAGTGTGGAGCTCTCTAGTGTGAAGACTGTGCATGAGGAGGAGGGGGTTAATCCAAGGCCTAGCAAGGCAAAGCCACTTAAGGTAAACCTTCTTTCTGAGGATTTCATGTACTTAAATGATGATACCACTTCAATGTGCGAGCTCCTTGACATGGATCATGTGGGGACTACTGGTACATTCAAGCTGGTGAAGTGGATTCTACAAGAGTTCAACAGGGTGAATATAAAGTTCAAGGCTTGAAAGAAAATGTGAAAAATATGTCAAAGGGTTCTTCCTTAGATATTTTTATTGAATGAATTGTGGACTTAAAGTGTTCCTTTACTGACTTCAAGTCCCTATGTGAGAAGCACATCTCTAAAATGGAGGCTAAGATTATTCATACCAATCCGGACATCAAAAAGTTGCTGCATGTAAGCCACATCTTAGTTAAGAATAGTGTTGAATCCTTGGAGGTCCTATTTTGTAGGATTAGTGAGCTAAGAGAAGATCAATTCTACTTTGTTGAGCTAGTGAAGAAGAACCAGGTTTCAAATGGAAAGGGGAAGAAGGTTGGAAAGAATGAAGCTAAAGGCCCTACTACTAGAGGGAAGGGTAACCTGAGGAAAACCTTTGAGGAGGAGAAGAAAAAAATGATGGACATGGTCAAACTACATTGAAACTAGGAATTTGAGGTGTTAACACCTTAAAGAACATGAAATAGTGTCCCTTTCTGTGTTTTGCTTTGTTACTTTCTTTTGCTTTTGGGTCTCTATTTTTTTGTTGATGGCTATTGTTGATGGTTCAATGCTTTTATCTTTAAGCAACATTTTGAATATTTAGTTGTAAAGGGTTTCAAGTCCCTTCAAAACCTATTTTCCCATATAATAAAAACATTCAAAAACCATTCATAAATGCCCCAACTACCTCTCTTTGAAATCAAATATCCTACTCAAGTTTCCCCTATTCATTTTTTTGTTACTGCTGCTCATTAAATGAGCACACAAGAAGGTAGTTGTTTCCCTTTAAATAGGACGATTCATATTTTAAATTTTAAAAATTCTAGCTCCACATATGGTGGTGCAATATTTGAGGAAAAGTACAAAAGATATTTTTTTAAAGAATATGATGACCCTGCATCAAACTACTGGGATAGAAAAAAATGTGAGCCCCTTCTCACTATGTAAAACTTTTTGTTGTTGTGAGTTAAGGGTCTAGTTGTCATGGGTCA
>VDFB02260800.1:0-19612 GCA_007258455.2 Sequoia sempervirens | reverse complement strand
ATGGATGGAAATGATGAAACATGTGTTAGAATTCTATGATGCTTTATGAATGGTGCCTATATGATACATGTGATGGATCTTATTATGCCAATGAGATGTGATGCATTTTATGTTTTTGTATTTTTCTAATGCAAATAGATTATATAATGAATGAATGAATGTATGATAATTTTAATGCACAAGTGAATGGATGGATGGAATGATTGTATGATGGTTCATAGTTCTATGTGTTTATGATGTTTATATGATGCTTATGTGATGCTTATATGATGATTATGTGATGTATGCAATGATGATATGATAATGCATGATTGATGATTATATATGCTTTATGGATGATGTTTTATGCTATGTGAGACGAATTTGATTATGCAAATGATGTGTGATTATGTACATTCATGTGATGGTTATACTGATCTAGTTAGTCCTTTGTCATTCTTGGATTTGATTAATAACAAATTCAGAGGTTGTATTTCCATACATCCTGGCAAATCTATCTTCACTACTGGTTTTAGATGTTCATAACAATGGTATTATATCTCAACAAATTTTTCCTCTTAGAAATCTTACTCTACTGGATATGTCTTTCAATCTTCTTAATGGAAATTTTATGAGATAATTTTGATTATGCAAGTGAGATGCAATGCCCTTATTTTTGTGTTTTATGATGCAAATATTATGATGTAATGCATGGATGGATGAATGATGTGATAATGCATATATGATGTGAGAATTCTTTCTAATGTATGCAAATGATGATGCAACTGATTATGCAACCATATGAGAATGATGTGTTTTTGGTTAATTTCAAATGTACTCAATCCATTAATGAAAGAAATAACATCCTTTGGAAAACAATTCTAGCCTTGGAAATCCCATAAATATTGATGCAAATTGACATGGATGCAATCTAACTTAACCATGCATATCTAATATGAAAATGTTGTCATCATAATAGCCGATTTATCATGATTTTTATCATCATTGAGCCTTTAAAATGTTGAAAGTGAGTACAAACATTGATGGTATAATTAGACCATGATGGCTTGAGTACTACTTCCATGATTTTTGATATTGCAAGTTAACACAAGCATCTAGGTATAATTGAACCCAGATGACTTGAGCATTGCTCATGTAAACAGACAAGAGTTAACCGTTTTCCTATGCAAATTTAGAATGTCATCATTAATACTTTGTAGAGCATGTCATGTGACAATTTGCATAGTATTGATCACTACTATCATTGAGTTGCTCCAGAGATATGATAACAAAAATCAAAGTACAAAAGTTGAACATTCATGCTAACATGATAAAGCCATGATTCAGAAGGAGCATCATCCATTTAAATTTTCTTTGATTTGATTGATTTTAGTTGTTTGATTTGGATGGTTGATGTGTTACTGATTGTGATTGATGTTCAATGTTGGGTTTTTGCACTATGATCATTTTGGTTGCTATGTTGTCCTACTATTGTTTTTTTGTTGGTTTAATCTCAAAGTTTATTGCCCCTAGTGAGTTTAGGATTTTTCTCCTAGTCTAGGGTGAGACATGACCATGATGTCAGGATATGTACATGAAGCTTTTTGATGATAGGAAGAATGATAGTGAAATAGAATGGAAAAAGCGAATGGTCGACATGCTAAAATAGATGTAAAAGCTAATATATCACAAATAGCACATTTTTCCATGTTTTCACTACTTGTTTTTATTGCACTTTTTCAAATTTTGTGATTTTTTTGGTTTTTCTAATTACGTTTTTTTGTATTTTCTCTTTTTCTATTTTTTTGTTGTCACCAAAATGCCTGTTTGCTAGGTTTTCAAGGGAACCATTTTTTCAAGACATTTTCTAATGTTTTTGTATTTTTTTAATACTTTTTTTGATGCACTAGATGAGTCAGGTGTAGAATTTCTTAAGATGTAGGATATTGAGGGGTTCATCAAACAAATCCCCTTCAGGCGTAGATAGCTGATATGCTCTAGATCCAAATAATGATACAACAACAAAGGGAGCTAGCCAGTTTGGTTCAAATTTCCCCTTCTTCTCTCGATCCTGTTGATTACAAGGATTTTCTTTCAGGACTAAGTCACCCACCTGAAATGTTCTTGGTTTTACCTTGTGATTGTAACTTCATGACATCCTCTATTGATAGGCTTTTAGGTGATCAACTGCATGCTAACGACACTCATCCAATACTTCCAACTCTTGTAACCAAGAAACCTAATAATATTCATCTGAAATGATCCCCTTTAGCGACACATAGAGTGATGGTAGCTCAACCTCAATAGGTAGAATGACTTTTGATCCATAAACTAGATCATAGGGCATGGCTCCTATTGGGGTGTGGATACTGGTTCAATTGAATGTGCTAATCACGTCCATCATTACTGACGATTTTCTTCAGGATTTTTAGGATGGTTTTGTTTGAGGCCTTTGCTTGGTTGTTTCCTTGAGGATAGTAAGGTGTAGAAAATTGATGCTAGATATGAAACCTCTCACAAAGTTCTTAGACATCCTGATTCTTGAAAGGTCTATTGTTATCTATGATAATGGATTGAGGAATTTCATACTGACAGATGATGTAATTCAAGATGAAGGATGCAATTTGTTTTCCGGTGATGGTGGTTAGGAGAACAACTTCAATCCACTTCATAAAGTACTTCATGGCTACGATGATGAACTTGTGTCTGTTGGAAGATGATGGATGAATCTTTCCTGCGAGGTCCAATCCCCATTGACAAAAAGGCCATGTTGATTTGAGTGGTTGCAATTCTTGTGTTGGTGCATGTATAAGGTTTCCATGAATTTGACATTTTTGGCATTCCTTGACATATTGAAAAGACTCCTTTTCCATATTCGACCAGTAATACCCCAAGCGTAGGAGTTTTTTAGTGAGGGTTAAACCACTTTAATGTGTGCCACATATACCTTCATGAACCTCATGTAAATTAGTTTCAACTTCATTATGTTCAATACATCGAAGGAGAGTACCATCAAGACCTTGACAATAAAGTACATCAGCTATCAAGGTATGTCGAGTTTCTTGTTTAATAAAGATTCATTTTTGGTTTCAGGATAAATCTAGTGGTAGGGTATTGTCTCGTAGATAGGTGTAGATTTTCCCATAGATAGAAGCATCAAATTTTACTAGATAGTATATGACTTGGGATTTAGGGTTATCATAGGTGGGGTTAAACAATTGTTCCACTATGAACTCATAACAGGCTCATTTTTCAGGTATCTGTAAGAGAGAAGCAATGGTCTCCATGGCATCAACAACTTTGTTGTCCCCTCTAGGAATATAATCAAATTAGATCTCCACAAAGTACTTTTTGAAGTCATCAACCATTCTTTTATATGGCATCAATTTATCATCTTTTGTTTGGTAATCGTCATTCACTTGATTTATGACTAGTTGGGAATCACCATAGACATGCAATTCGATGATCTTCCATTCAAATTCTACTTTGATTTCATTGATCAATGCTTCATATTCAATAGTGTTGTTAGTGTAGGGAAACATTAACCTATAGGACTTTGAAATGGTATGTCCTTGAGGCATGAAAAATAAGATTCTTGTGCTTGATCCATGTTGCATGTAAGAGCCATCAAAATATAACATCCACTGTTGTGTTGATACTATTAGGACATGTATTGGCATCTAGAAACTCAATGCTCATTAGATGATCATCGTGTAATGGTGCTTCAGCTAGTTGATCTGCTATGGATTGACCTTCTGCTTTCCTATCCACATACTGGATATCAAACTTGTTCAATATCATTACCCACTTGGCTACTCTTCCTATCAAGGAAACTTTGTTGAGTAGGTATTTCAATGGATCAATTTTTGCTATAAGTTTGATGGTGTGGGTCAACATGTAGTGTCTTAGTTGTTGAGTAGAAAATACTACTGCTAGACAAGCTTTTCAATAAATGTGTAATTGATATCATAGCCATTCAAGGTCTTGTTGATGTAATAAATGGTTTTTTCTTTTCCCACGGAATCTTCCTGTGCTAGTAGAGTTCCCAAAGATACGCTGGTTGTTGCAATGTAGGGTAATAATGGTTTTCCTTCATTTAGTGGTACTAGTATGGGAGGAGACACAAGATATTGTTTCAATTGATTAAAGGCTGCTTCACATTTTTCATCCCACTTGAAAGAAATGCTCTTGTGGAGTAAGTGATTAAAAGGATGAGTTTTGTCTACCAGTTGTGTGATGAACCTCCTAATGGATTGGAATTGTCCCTACAAAGATTTTATTTGGTTGATATTCTTAGGAGGAGGCATCTCCATGATGGCTTTAACTTTCACGGGATCCACCTCAATACCTTTCGCTAACACAATATATCCCAAGAGTTTAGTTGATGTCACACCAAATACACATTTCTTGGGATTTAATCTTACATTGAATTTCTCCAATCTAGTGAATATTTTGTCTAGGATTTCTAGATGTCCTTCTTTGGTGTAATATTTGGCTAGGAATTCATCTACATAGTCTTCCATAAAGGTGTGCATCATGTCATGGAAGATGGTAGTGATCACACATTGATATGTGACTCCAACATTTTTCAACCCAAAAGGAATGACGTTCCAACAGAAAGGACCCCATGGACATGTGAAAGCAGTCTTCTCTTGATCCTTGAGTGCTATTTTGATATGGTTGTAACATAAAACTCTGTCCATGAGTGATAACATTTCATGACCCACTATCAAAGTCCACGATGATGTCAATGTTAGGTTTAAAGGGAAATCATCTTGTGAGCAAGCCTTGTTGAGATCTCTAAAATTTGTACATATCCTGATATTTCTATCTAGTTTTGAAATTGGCACAATGTTGGAGATCCATTCAACATAATCAATAGGTTAGATAAATCTTGCATCCAATAGTTTCTTCAACTCAACTTTTAGTAATAGGCCAATGTGCTGATACATTTTTCTCAACTTTTGCTTCACTAGTTTTATTCTAGGTGGTAGTGATAAATGATGCATGATAATTTTTGGATCCATACCTGGCATGTTAGTGTAGGTCAAAGCAAAGTTAATTTTCCTTTCTTCAAAGAATTTAGTGAAGCTTGGTTTCTCTTCCTCTATCATGGATGTTTCGAGATGTAGAGTCTTGATTGTTTCCACTATACCGACATTGGATGGATTATGTAGGTTTAATCAACACTGAAGATATCTCATGATAGTGCTCAAGAAGAGTGTCAAATCTCCCATCTTTTAGTGCCTCAGAGAGGTTTTCACCATTAGATGCACTCTTTATTTTTACTTTTTCTTGATCTAACACTACCATTAAATGGTTTTCACCATTAGATCTATTTTTATATTCATTTTTTAGTTAGAAGATTTGCCGCTCCCCTTGTCTGAAGCTTTGTTATGAGATTCAATGATGGAACATGTTTCAAGATAGTCAGAACAAAGGAAGTTCATAATGGTGTCATCGTTTGGAAAGGTAGGTGGATCAAGTAGCTCAGTTTGGTCCTAGTCAATCAATTCAAGTTGTACCAATGGCAAGGAATCATCAGATTGGCTAAGGTCAAAAGGGGTAAATGTCATGATGGGAACATCGTGAAAGTTTCCAATAGCAATATCGAGTTCTATGATGTTACTCTCTTTCAAATTATCTATCTCACTCAAAGTTTGATCATCTTCACTTGAGTCATCGATATGTTGTGATCCAATTTAAAGTGGTCAAGAATTCGAGCTCTATCCCTCCATGCATGTTGCTGTATACATTTGTATAACATCAATTCCCTTGTCATGACAAGACTCTTTAGAGAGGGAATCCCATTCATATTCATTGGAATCCATTTCAAAAATATCTCTCAATTGAAGGATTCTCTCAACAACCTACTGCTTGGTTTCTTCTTTTGATTCTTCTCTATATCCTAGCCTTGTTTTTTCCTTGGAATTCATTGTGATGGGCTATATTGGTTCTATGATACCTTCTTTTCTTTTACCAATAGGACATTTTCCCTCATATCCCATTTTTTCTAGGATTGTCTTCCCTTTGCCATATTGCTTTGTTTGTACATTGGAGTTTGATGCTTGTGATTGTTCTTCATCCTTGTATAACCAATTCAAAACATCCTTATTGTTTGATTCACCCACTAAAGTATCCACTTTTATAAACTTTCCATTAAAAAGTGTGGTTGGTTGTGAGGATTTTTGTCTTGATGTGGATGGCTACCCATATGACTTGGGAGAAGATAACAGTTGTGAAAGACATAATGATTGCTCAAATGAATATTTCCCTAGGCCTTTGTCTTTTAGGGTATGTGCAGGATCATGATGGGCCAAAAAGTGGCAATATGATGGGTATGTGGCTGACGACTATTTTTTTACCCAAAATTGATGAAATAAAAAGGGTTTTTAAAGGAGATTCTCAGCTTTCCACCCATATAAATTATGCTTTACTTTGAATTTAATAAGTAATTATTATTCATTTTCTATTCAAATTATGACTAAAGTCTTAATTGATATGCTAATTGAAAAACATCTATAGCTTTCAAATGGTATCACATTTTTTTGAATCAAGAGCATCGTCACATTCTATGCTTTTACTATAGGATCTAAAAAAGAAAAAATTAATTTCATGAATTTTTTGACCAAGTTAAGGTGGTCGGACATACAAGTTTTATATTTTTAAAAAGTTCATAATAAAAATTCATAATTAATAATTTAAAAACTTGGAAAAATTACAAAAAATATGCATCTGGGCATGGAGTCCTCTACTTATATCCTAAAATATATTATAAAATATATTATCAATTTCTATTGTGGATTGGGAATTGCTTTTGTGATTCACCACTTCCTTTTTATTCTTTTTATTTAAGTACATTTGCATTAGATTTCAAATTACTGCAACTAGTTGCACCTTTTAAAAATACCGGCGGATTTAGAAACTACATTCAATTTTTTATAGATTTTTTTCTTACATATTTTTGAAATAATATAGATAACTTATTCAAATTTTTACATAAAGTTGCCTATGATTTTTCTGAATTTTTTTCCACTTAAGGGCTTGTTTTTTCCATGATGATCCTGCACATACCCTTTAACTAGATCTTTTCAACTTGTTTTGATAAGGAATTGAGTTTGTCTTTCATGATTTGATGGAGTAGACTCATGATTTGATGGAGTAGACTCACCAACACCTTCTTCTTTTGACTAAATCTTTCCCTCAAGATGATTTGATAAAGAATTTGATGGACTTTTGTTACTTGATGGAGTGAAATCACCAATACCCTTATCCTTTAACTGGTACTTTTTCTTCACCCACTTTGACAAGGAATTTAGTTGTCTTTCATTGTTTGATGAGCTATGTGTTGAAGCTTCACTATTATGGGAACAAAAGTATGTTGGGTTGTTTTGAGTGTGTTGCAATATTGAGGGTTGTTGGAATTAGTTGCAATAGTGATTTCTTGCTCGTTGAAAGAAAAATTCAAACATTGATGATATGTTGATGGTACGGTTTGCATCTCATGAATCCAAGGACATCCCAAGAGTATGTTGTATGTCAACTCTTTGTCTAACACTTAGCATATTATATCTTTGACAACTGGTCCCACTTGAATTGGTAAGACAATCAAACCTTGAGAAGATATCTCTTCATCATCATAGGATTTTATAATGATTTTCCTTCTACAATCAATAGCATTTTTTGAATATCCAAGTGCACGAACAAGTTTTAGAGTACATATATTTAGGCCAGCTCTGCCATCTATTAGAACACATTTGACCTAGTGTTTGTGAATTAAGAACTCAATGTGGATGGAAACATTATGTGGATGGTTGATTGATACATCATCATGTTTGGAAAATGATAGACAGTGAGGTGCGGTAAGTGTCCCACCATAGCTTGGAATTCGCAAACTTCTAGATCATTTGGTACTATGGTGGCTACTAGAGCTTGTTCTAAAACAGGGAAAAATTTAGTGGTGAATCTTCACCAATTGGCGAATAATTAAAATTGAGACCTCCAGAAATGGTGAATAGTACAAGCTAAAAATGATGTTGAATCACCGGGTTTTTACAAAAAAAATATTTTGTCTCGATTAATTTTCCTATGTAAACAATGTGTCATTGGAACTGATTCGCCAATATAGTTTATACTATAATTATAAATATTAATTAAATTTTTCTGTAATATTATATTACTACCATTAATTTCGGGGGAATATCACCACAATAATATATTACCATTTAATTTAGGGATATTTTAGTCTTGAATAGGGCTTTAATTTATTTCCATCAAATCATCAATTATCGTTTTAATCAGATGGATGCAGGTTGATTTCGCGCCCTAATACGCACGTGCCTTTTAAAAGGCTTGTTGAGGCCCGAAATTTGTTTTGGTCCACACAATTAAGGACAATCGGTGGCGGACCAAAAAAAGTATAGACCTCAACAAATAGCACTAAAAATCTGATAATAAGCGCTTTATAATCAACACGACCACCGATTAAAATTTAATCGTAATGAATTTGAAAAGGAATTTAAAGACAAACGAAGCTTTAAAAGGCCATTGCTTATTGATAGGATGTCGAGCAGTATTTGATTAAAGTCTAATCAATGAGTAAAATTCGCTTACTGTTTAGTTTAAATTTAACGGTGTTATTGCAAAAATACTTAATCCGTGTATTAGCTCTAATGTTTTGATAGTGAGTGGTGTTCCCATTCCTCCATTCCCTCCATTCCAATTCCATTCCATTCCTTCCATTCTATTCCTAGAGATAAGAATAAGGTCAGGGGCCGACTATTGCCTTTGAAATTTTTGAGATTCCATTTTTAAATTATTATTTTTTGGTATTGTGGCAAAGGAATGTGATATAATTATTATTTTACAATTATTCCATTAATATTAGCCAGGAATTTTCTGTTTTTTTTTAATAATGTACATAGATTCGTCATGAAAATTAATAGTTTTTTTCAAATAAAAGGAAAGATTCACTAGGATTTTACACCTTTGCCAAGGGGGGGTTTCTTAAAGTTATCCCTATTCTAAAATTTCCTTGTGAGCTGGTGAAATCTTGAGGAATTCCAATATGGATATTTGAGCGGGTATTTTCTATGGTCAACTATGTTGTATTGGGTTGCAGGGACAACATTTGCTTTGGATGTAGAGGGGGCAGTTCCTTTCAATGTCACTTTGGCTTGTCCTCTTGTGATTGCATTGACTAGTTGGTTGTTTTGTTTCTCTCTAATTTTAATGACATTAATTTTATTGTCACTTGTAGTAACGTTTTGGATCAGATTTATTGGTGTGATGTCATTAATCTGATGTGATTTGGTGTGGACGCCATGAAGATGGGTTTTAGCTGCAACAATGTTTCTTTGGACTTTTATTTCAATGTCCTTCCAGTTTGATTCTCAACTACCTCAACACAATGAATGGTAGAATCATAAACATAGTTCACATTTTTTCCTTTGGTGTTTGATGAAGCAGACTCCACTTTTTCATACTAGTTTGGTAAGGGATTGTTTAATGCTCCATGATCATTGTTTCTTTGGAGTCCTTCTACAAATATGGTCTTGTTATCAATCAAGTATTGTATCAAATGTTTTAGCTACATGCAATCATTGGTTTTATGTCCTTTGTTTCAGTGAAAGTCACAGTAGTGGTCATCTTTCCACCATTAAGGTTTTACTTATGGTTCCCAATTTCTTGCTTTTGGCAATGCTATGACCTTGGCTGCAATAAGTTCTTTCAATGCTGATTCTAATGAATGTACCAAAGGTGTGAATTGTCTTCAGTTTGATGATGTTTGGTATGGCACTGGTTTAGATTCAACATTTCCTTGATTGTTGTTTTGATTGAAATTTTGGTTGTTGTTTTGGTTGTGGGTTGGATTCTTGTTTTGATTGGCTTTGGTGGCAACTGTTGTTAATTTAAATACTAGCTTTTCATTTTGTGTTTCAGCTGCACCATCATTGTTACCAACATTCTTGTTTCATTTCCAAAACTTTGGTTTATCACTGTTGTTATAGTTATTAGAGGAGCTTGATGAGTTGTTTTCATTGTAATTTTTTATGACTCCTCTTTTGACCAAAGCTTCTTCAATTATGATTCCATTTTCAATCAATTTTTCAAAGGTATGTAGGAATTGTAATTCCAACCTATAACTCATCTTGTCATTTAGGTTTTTTATTAATATTTCCATCTTTTCCTTTTCAGGTATGGGACGAGAATATCTTGCAAACAATCTTCTCTATTTTTGCAAAAAAATGAGGAATGATTCACCCTTTTTTTGTTTCAAGTTGCAAAGGTCTTTCATTGTTATATCATGTTGGATGTTGCAGGAGTATTGGGTGATGAATTTTTTAACCAACTATTCAAAGGTTTTAATTTGTGGTGCAAGTTTGGAGAACCATTCTAGGCATTGTCCACCTAGGCTCTGCAAAAACCATCTCATCAAATAAGTTTTTTCCTATGCAAATTCAAGACTCATGGTTTGAAATTCCCTTACATGATCTATTGGATCAATTTCACCATTGTATTTATCATACTTTTGGAATTCACAATGTTTGGGAAAAGGAATCGTGCTGATATTTTGATCAAAAGGATATGGGAATTTTTTTATCAAACTGTATCGTTTTGAGGTTCTCCTTTGCATGTCAAGAATTTATTGTTGGAGGTTTTTCCTTTGATGAGTTAAGGCAACCACTTGTTTTCTATTTTATAAATTATTTTTGGGATTTTTAGGAGGTTCTTTCAATTTATTAACATCAAAGTTAGGTGGAAGTTTCATACCTTGATTAGCCAACATTAGGAATTTTTTTCTCCATCCCTTTCAAAAATATTTTCTAGGAACTTATGGAAATTTGGATCTTGTTCAGCATGTTGGATGTCTTCCTTAGTTATTTATTCACCTTTAGTGTTGTTGATTCCATAGAAACGATTCTCTTTAGGTTCAACCATGGTGTTTTGAGTTTCAATGTTCAGAGTTTTAAGTTCTTTTTCCTTGAGTTTCTGCTTTTGTAATCTTGTGAACGAGCATGCAAGTGTTATACTTTAACTAAACTTTGATCTTTGTTTGGAGGAGTGCCAAGGATGAAAACTAAGTCAAATAGAATGAAAATTTTACTGATGAGACTAAGTTTAATATGATTATACAACTTTGTTTCATGATGAAAGGATGACAAATCTTGATGATGAAACTTGGCTTATCAATGAAGGATATGATAAGTTTGATGATGTAGGCACTTTAAGATGTTAGATCTTGGTTTATTTTGAAGAATTTCACTTGTAAATGTTAGTTTTAACAAGTTTAAGACTCTGTTGTACCTAAGGAATGATTTTGTTCTAGAAAAGATTCTAAATTCTGGTTCAAGCTATGGTACAAAGGATGAATTTAACTCTCAGGTTTTAGATTTAATGGATGCACTAAAACAAAGCATGGATGCACTAAAATATTGCATAGATGCACTAAAAAAAAGAATGAATGCACCAAAATATTGCATAGATGCGCTAAAATAGAGAATGGATGCACCAGAAGACTACACATGCGCTAAAACAGAGAATGGATGCACCAGAAGGCTGCACAGATGCACTAAAATAGAGAATAGATGTGTTGAAGTATAACTCAGATACATTGAAACAAAGGATATATGCACTGAAAGATTGCACATATGTGTTAAAACAAAGAATGGATGCACTAGAACAGAGGATGAATGTGCTAATCTAGAAATTTTCAATGTTTTTGATAATCTGTCTGGTTATTTGGCTTTTTAATTTGCGAATTTGAATTTTTCCAAGGTATGATTAGATGGGTAGTAAGTCATGCTCATTTTTCAATTTGTGAATTATGGGAATTGAACACTTTAAATTGATGATTTCTTGAATTATGACTCTAAACACAACAACAAGTTGTCAAACAGTTGTGTCAAGCTTAGTAACTAAACATTGCATGTGTATTCAAGAATCTAGTCTGATTCTTTCAATTTCCATAGGTATAACACAAGAGAAGACAATTCAAGCACTTTCTATTCTCAAGGGTCACTTAAAATACCACAACCCACATCTTAAAACCATGTCAACTCACACAACCCTGTCACCCCCTAGAAGGTGCCCATGTTTTTTCCTTTCCCGAGTCTTAACCAAAGTCGAATCCTCTAATTTTGGCCAATAATCCCTAATGGTTATATGGTGAGTATCTTGGGGGAAAATTCTTCCCTCTCCTTGCACTGTGATATTAGAAGTGTTCAGAAACTAACTCGGCTGGCTTCTACACTTTGGTTCATAATAAGGGTTTCTATTTGGTGTAGAAATAGATAAACTCCCTTAGGAGACTCCCCAACCTTTAAAAAAATGCTTTGGGGATGGTTATCTTGCACACTACCATCGAATTGTGGACTTTCCCAAAATTTTCTTTTGATTATAGTGGGTTGGAAAACTTGGCTTTAGTTACATTCCCACTTAGGTCGTTCCCATAGGGTGAGTACTTTTTCCCACTACGATAGGCCTTCTAAAGGTGTTAATAAAGCATAAAATAGTGAGTCTGGCATTCTAGTCACCCAGTTAAGGGGAGAGCATAGGCCTATCACTTCAAGCACAAAATACAAGGGGTTCTTTAACCTTCTAATTAAACTAGATTCCTAAATTAATTAGAAGAAAGCATTAAAACAACTCCAACCCCTGCATACATCATCAGTAGTTGCATAAGATTGTCTTTGACCAGTGTATTATGCACTTGCAACACATAAACATCCATTAGTTCTTAGGATTTTTCTTTTTTTCAAAATTAACCAAATGCACTAAAACAACCATCAGATGCACTAAATGATCATTCGTATGGGCTAAAAGAAGTACCCTATGTGATGGAAAAACTAATTGATGTGCTAAAATAAAGATTGGATGTGCTAAAAGACCCCCTATACGCACCCAAAGGTGAGCTACATGTGTCGAAAGAAATATCATATGTGTTGTAACAGACACCAGATACGCTAAAAGATTTGTTGTATGTGTCGTAATAGAAACTAAATGTGCTGAAAGATTTGTCATATGCACCGTAAGAACTCATGATCATGCCAAAAGAAGTTTGAACATCTAACTTGTTCACAATTTTTTTTCTAAAAATTGTTAAAAAAGGGCTTGTGCCCCACAATGGGTGCCAATTTATGTAAGTGTGAATTGTGAGTGTTAGTAATAAACACACAAACTCAATGAAACGTACTACATTAGAGATTTGAAGCACAAAATTAATCAAATTTAAAATAAAAGAAATCACTAAAGGTGGTATTCTATTTCCTCAAGGATACATTTAAATCATTTGGTGCTCTCAGTTGTACATATACTATATTTGGATTTTGGATGACTTAACCCTAATAAGCGAGATATTTACATGAAGTACAGCAAGAATCTAATTCCTACATAAGAGTATAAACTAGGTGGTCAGTGCCATGATGTTGTGATATTGATGTTGTTGTATAAAGATGGAGATTATGCTATGATAATGATGTTGTAATGAAACTAAAGAGACTAAGATGCAACTATAAAACTAAGACATGATTCTTAATTAAAATGCTACCAAAATGCAAATTGCTAAATGCTAAGTTTCTCTAAATGCTCAAATGCTCCTATGTGATTTCTACATAATAAGTCTACTCAAAGATGGGATTCTAAATGTTGTAGAATGGGCTTGTATTTATAGGATTTCTAAAGCATAAAATGATGCGGCAACAACCAACGGTCAATATTTCAACATGAGAGATGAACAGTGGCAATGGAAGAAGTTAGAAAGAATCATGGAGGATGTTCCCTTGACCAAGGGTAACATACCAAGTGTATGAGGGAATAAAGTGTGTGAAATAGCCAAGTTACCAAAGTTTTTTTGGGAATTGGTTGAGAATAATGCAATTTAAATATTAGAGATATTTAAATACATGTGACATTTGATGATGTGGCAAGAGGAAAAGTTGTAGAAATGTGCCTAAATTCAAATTTGGGATTTAAATTTAGTGAAAATATTATTAAATAAATAAAAAAAACTATGTGAATTTGTTTATTTAATTAAAATAGAAGAATGTGATTTTAGATTTGGGTATGTGCAAGATCATCATGGAAAAAATAGGCCCTTAAGTGGTAAAAAATTCAGAAAAATCAGAGTTAGGCAACTTGATGTAAAAATTTGAATAAGTTATTTATATTATTTCAAAATTATGTAAGAATAAAATCTATAGCAAATTGAATTTAGTTTCTAAACTACTAGGTTTTTAAAAAAAATAAATCTATTTGGTGAAAATTTGAAATTTCAATGCAGTAGTACTTAAATTTCAGGGAAAAAAAAGTAGTTGTCTGTCTGACTACCTTAACTTGTTCAAAAATTCATGAAATTCAATTTTTCTTTTTTTAATCCTATAGTGTACGAAGCATAAAATGTGACACATGTTTTGGATTCAAAAAATGTGATACCGTTTGAAACCTATAGATGTTTTTCAATTAGCCTATCAATCAGGACTTTAGTCATAATTTGAATAGAAAATGAATAATAATTACTTATTAAATTCAAAGTAAAACATAATTTATATTGGTGGAAAGTTGAGAATCTCCTTTAAAAACCCTTTTCGTTTAATCAATTTTGGGTTAAAGAAAAGTCATCAGCCACATACCCATCATATTGCCACTTTTTGGCCCATCATGATCCTGTACATACCCATTTCAAGAATTAGAAGAGTGTGAACTATATAAATAAATTTGGAATTTATTTATAAGTAGATGAATTAAAGGGGTTCATTAATTAAATAACTTGTATTTAATTAATTAAATGTCTTGACCAATTTTAGGTGTATACAGTGACAACTAAGGTTTCAAATAATTGAATACAACTAGGGTTTCACTTGATCAAAGCAACTTTAAAAGATTAAAGAAACCTAACAACTAAAAACCTCACAATTGAAAATATACCATTTTTTAATAATATCAAATGGAAATTTAGACTTACTTGTTCTTCACACTTAGAAACTCTAATTTGTAGTCATGGCCTTTGAAAAATTATCAATACTGCAATTCTATCATGTAATTATTCTTTAAATCCTTGAAATAACGAATTCAATTTCTCTCAATCATAGTTCTTAATGGGAAAGAAGAAATTGATCGCTTATCTTAGAATGACTCACTTAAGTGAAACATGGTGTATCCTGCTAGGAATTCTTAGGTTTGAATGTGGACCATTGAACTTGGTGATTATTGGAGGATCAATGACTATCACATCACATGTTGTCTAGTGCAAAAGGTATTTAAATATCCCTTGATAAATTTTTAGTATGAGAAGATGTGTTGCAATAGGAAATTTACATTTGGATAGGTGACCAGTTCCATAACAAAGGAATAAATTCACTCACTAGTATTGACATGGTGAGAGACACATGATGTGCTAGCTCATTAGCATGTCTTTGAAAAATTAAGTGCAAGTCAAACTACAATGTGAAAACTTGCAATCTAATAATATTCTACCACATATAAAGATGATTTTTATTCATGGGGATGGCCTCACATATTTCTCAAGTTTTATATTCTAAGATCCCATATTGGAAAGATTCATCATTGCAACTACCACACATCAACAAAGCAAATTATTAATATTTTGAATGGCTCAATCTTAGATAATTTTCACTACAGCTTATAATGATAGGAAGACACTTGGTTCCCAATCTTTCATTTGTATGCTCCCCAAAATTCATAGAATTGTCTAGGCCTAGTTTGTGCATGATGTAGGGGTATCATAATATTTAAAAATTAAATATCTTTTTGTACTTTTTCCTAAACTAATTCCACTGTATATGGAGCTATAAAATTTAAACTTTAAATTTGAATTTTTATTTTGTTTTAAAGGTAGCAACTACCTCCCATGTGCTCATTTATTGAGCAGCAACATGAGAGAAATTAAAAAGGGCAGCTTAAGCAAGGGATTTTGAAGTTAAAAATAGTTGGGTGGAGGAGTTAATGCAGGTTTTTACTGTTGAAATGATTTTAGGTAGGATTTTTGGGATATTTTTTGGGTGAAGTTTCTAGATTTTGGACAGCAAGGAGAATAAGAAAAGAAATAGCAAAAAGAAGAAGCCACAACGAGGAAAAAAGAGGGGCATAACAACAAAAATAGTGGAGGATAGAAGAGGACAACAAAGAATTATATTGGAGGAGAGCAGAAGAATGTTTGGAAATAGTCAAAGAGGACAATAGTAGATAAAAGGAGGATAAAGGGAAATAATAGGATTGGAATATGATACTCTGTTCAACAAATATTTATGTAAATGCATGTATAAGTGTGTAAAAAAAATTAATCTTTGAAGTTAATATAATATTTTTCTTCATAAATGTTATCTTTGTGCATGAGTCTATGAGTTATATGGGTTATGAGTTTTTTGTTCTCGAAGGATCAAAATTTGTGTGCAAGTTTTGAGTTTATGTTGCTGAAATTCTAAATAGTCACCTACAACCATCATTGCGAGTACCTGTAGCAACAATTTGTTTTTTATTTTTTATTTTTTCTGTAACTTAGTTTGTGCCTCTGTAGTGGTTTTTATGCTTCCAAAACTAATTTTTTGACCTACAACTCCTGTGTAAACCTCTATAAAGGTTGTATGAGGTTGATTACAACAACACGCAACCTTCCTTTTCCACCTATTTGCTCATTTTAAAGTGGGTTTTTACATGCCTACAATGGGTGGATTCCATTAGTACAAGTCTCACATATCACTATAGTGTACAAGAACAAGTTTAGAAGGCTCAAAATTTTATAAACTCACACTAAGAAGGATGAACCTGCTCCAATAAAATACTTATAATAAGGCATGATATTTTACCCATAGTCATATCACAACTAAGTTGAAATGGGATAGTGGAATCCATGCATCAAAAGAGTGCACTAGAACAACTAAGATGTATGCACAAATAAATAAGATGTGCTCAAATAATCAAAAACCATTTGGAAGAGAGTGAGGACTAGTGTCATGTAAGTGATTATTTAAGAGAAGAATTAGGCACATATAAAAGTGTAATAAATGGCTAGATTGGTTACTAAGATATAGGGGCTAGTGAAAAAGAAGCTTGATACATAATGTTGTGACTTAAGGGAGCATTACAGTCTAAATAAGTTAATGAAATATATCATAACATTAAAGTTCTTTCCAAATGTAAAGGGTTTAGGGTTTTAGGTCAAATGAATAAACCCTTAGGAAAATACACTTACACCCCTTGACAAGGTCTAGTAGTATTCAATACCACAAGGAGGTTAGAGGATATGCATCACTAAAGTGAACTAGTACAAAATAATGCCCTAATGCTCAATGCGAAGTTATTTTGTAAAGAGAGAATGCATTGAAATAATCATCTTACATGTAGAAAATAGAAGAGAACAAACAACATTATATTAAAAAGGCACAATCAATAATATGGATGAGTGGTTGTTGAAAAAATGATGCAAGAGACATAAGTGAAATAACTTAAGGCATGCTTACAAGCTTGAAGTTTCATCAAAAACTAGAACCATGAAGCATAGAAGCATGAGTCAGATGGTAAAGGGGTTTAATGAATTTTCATAACCCTATGAGATATGAGGAGTAACCCTTAGAAAAATTTTCCGGGCCTAACACACTCGTTGACACTTATCTTTATTTCAAAGACTTTGTGTACAAAATTGGGTGTGTTAGAACATCACCTAGAATATAATTCATGTTGATATATGTTTATGGATGATAAATTTTTGTTATAATATTATAAGTACATCAATACAAAATACATAATTATAGTCATCCTTTTGAATTATTATTTTACTATCTCCATATACATAAAAGATAATTACAAATATTATGTGCCAATGAGAATTTCCAATCATGCATCAAACATATATGATTGGTGGGATATACCAATAGTCAAACCAATTGTTGGGTACACACATCATCATAGTGTGGGAATGTAAGCCTATGCCTCAAAATTCAACTAGAAATTAAGCTATGGATCCTAATTGTGTTGCAATCAACACTCGACACATAGGAAATGAGTGGGGGCCACTAAATGTTGATCACATAAGCTATTAATGGTATGGTAAGTATTAATCATTGAACAATGAGACAATTGACAATTTAAACAAGGGATTGGTAAAATTAAAACACACAAAGAATCATTATAATCACTTAAGACATTCTCATAAGCTTGGAGACAAATATTTTGACATCCACAATTCCTTAGCACTTCTAAGGTTTTTCACCTAGAAGGAGAGAGGTAGGCCAAAATGGGAAATGTCTACACTCAAGATTAATGCGATGTGGGTGCAATGTGTCTAGATTTAATATTCTAAATGCTTAAAATTGAAGAAGATGTTGATTATTAATGCAAAACTTAAGATATGCAAAGTGTTGGAAAACACATTGTGATATGTGAAAACACCTAGAAATGAATACTAAACTATAATAGAAATGGATGAAACTAAATGTGTGCACCTGAGATCCTAGTGGAGACTAGAAATGATTTCTGGAATGATGTTGATGCTAGAAATTTGGCCTACAGGGACTCATTTACCATTCTAGGCAAATTAGTCCCAGATTTGGGAAATTGTTTCAGAGCCTGTTTCAAACAAATGGGTATCCAAAACTACAAAAAACCTGTTTCAGGCCTAGAAATGGGACTCATTCACCATCAATGGTGAATCAGCCCACTTCTTAATTTTTGAGAATTCAAAAGTGCAAACTAAAGCCCTCGATCTGCACTTTGGTTCCTGATAGGTGTCTGCCTCTAAAAGTCTAATTTTTGAATCTAAAAGTGACTTTTAATGGATATTTTTCCTTTGTTAACAAGGAGATGTCTTCAACAACTTTGTAACTTGGTCTTTAATGATTTCTAGGTCTTCAAGATGCCTAAATCTGCAAACACACAAGAAGAGAAGAAAAAATATTAGATGTTAGGGCATGGGGGTTTGCATTCCAGTTAAACCCCTTTTAGGTAATTAAACCAAATTGAAGAAATAATGTAATAAAGCATGAAATAATCGAGTTAATACCTTTTCATGAATATTGATCTTGATTTCCTGCAACAATAGATGAAGATTCTACCCTTGAATGTTTGAAAAATGATCTTGAATGACTTGGAGTGATAAAACCCTAGCTTGCTTGACTTGAAGTCGAAGAAAAATGATGAATGAATTATGAAATGAGTTAAGAGATTATGAATTAGGGTTTAGATACTTGCATTTATATGCAATTTTCCTTATTTTCTCATTAAATGGATCCCTAAGGCCAACATGGAGGAAAATAAGACTTAAAATCCAACTTTTCCTGCTCAAAACTTAGAAATGGCTCAAGTGGGACTCATTCGCTTTCAAGAGTGAATGGGTCCCACCTAGATGGGACTGATTCACCATCAAGGGTGAATGGGACCCATAGGGGCCATTCTACTAGCTGGAAGGTTAGGAGATAAGAAAATCAGGTTTCTAGATGGTTCTAGCTAGTTATTTGATCAATTTATGCCTCTCGATGTATAATATGGGGTTATAGGGGCCTATTAATGATGATTTAAAGGATAATTAGGGCTTGGGTCACAAAATTCAATGTGAAAGTGTGATTAAATACACTTTACACCATTAAAATAGGGTCCACATAGCTTAGAAAGGCACACCATC
>VDFB02260799.1:0-14097 GCA_007258455.2 Sequoia sempervirens | reverse complement strand
CCTAATTAGGCCTAACCACCAAAATAAATGCATATCTTCTCTGATCAGTTCATATCAGGACTAGTTTAGCTTTTGCAATCAGATGGTTGAGGGGTATCTTGTTTGTTTTGGCTTATTTAGCCATTTGTTAAGGTTCAGCCTATTTTTCTTTAACAAAATCAAACCAACTCCCACAATATTTCGGGAGTGGTTGGTGGTCTAGCGGCTAGTATTGATTTTGCAAGCCGCCCGGTCGGGGGTTCAAATCCCCGACCGGCCATTTTAAAACAAAATCCAATCAACACTCACAATAAAAGAAATCGGGGTTAATCTATAGTTGACGCATTTGTTTGGCACAACGGCCACCGACGGTTTTCGGGCATTGGAGGTTAGCGGTTCCAACCACACCCGCTTTTTATTCAACCGAACAAACCAAATGCACCAATGAAGGAGGACACGTGTCCTGACGTGATTCGTCGCCAACGCTGACTGGACTGCCTGCGTGTTGCTGACAAAGCCGCTTACTCAGATTTCCGTATGCTGACTTGGCGGTGTGAGCCTAGCCAGATTATCGGCTAAGCGTCGGCGTGTCAGCGGTGGATGCCGCGTGTTAGCCGCCCTTCTTGACTGCCACATCCGATGCGGATGATAAAATTCACCAATACGGACGGACACATGGAGTCAGTTATTGGTCGATACAAGTGGTCAAAGCGCCACATGTTTTGCTGAATTAGATCCATGTGTCTTCCGTATGGAGTGCGGACGATTTCTTCGGCGTCATCCTCTGTACCTCGGTTGGTGAGTTTGATTGATTGTATCTCGATCATCACGGCGATGGTTCGGCAAGCGAGCGTCGTCGAGAATCATCTCGGCGAATGTGATGGCCGATTTCGTTGATTTGAGATGATTGTTTTTCTGTATACGGGCCTTTTTGAAGCCCGATTTGGCTGAAGTTTGGCTGGCCCGTAACTTGCACAAGCGAGTCCTTTTAGGCCGTTCAGAGTTGTGTTGGAATCGGGCGTCGTTCTCTTTACGATGAAGCTGAAATCTAGAGCATTAGAGACATTTTGAATTTTCACTAAAATTGTCCTTGGATCCCGAGGCCTCCCCATTTGGAGGCTTTGGGACCTCACGAGAGAAAGCAGTTATGGAAAGTAAGTGAGGGTAAAGTTCCCTCACTTTACCAATCTCCATCCATCTTACTTTGGCAAGACCATCCTTTCCTTCGGCGATGTAACCAAACTGCATCTCCAACCTGAAAATGATGATCAGTGCGATGCTTGTCATGGTGAACCTTGTATTTTGCTTGGCTCTGTTCCAACCGTGCTTCCACTGCCTGATGAATTGCTTGGACTTTCTGGATGAACTTCAAAGCCTTCTCTGCATCATGGCGTCCATCTTCAACATCATCTTTCCCAAAAGCAAAATCCATCGGTGTCTTGGGCACATAACCAAAGCATGTCTCAAAAGGAGACCTCTTAGTAGAAGAGTGTGCTGCATGGTTGTAGGCATGTTGCACATAATGAAGAACCTCATCCCACAACTTAGGATGCTTACTGCAGTAACCTCTGAGTAGATGCACAACTGTCCTGTTTACAACCTCTGTCTGCCCGTCGGTCTGCGGATGGAAGGCTGTACTCTTCTTCAGCTTGGTGTCCATGAGTCCCCACAAAGTTGACCAAAATTCCCCCAAGAATCGAGAATCTCGATCCGATACAATAGAAGTAGGTAACCCAAAATGAACCCATACAAATTGAAAGTACAAATGAGCTGTCAGTTCAACAGTGACTTGCTTTTTACATGGCATTAAGATACACATTTTGCTGAATCGATCAACTACTACATACAAATAATCATGTCCCTTCCTAGACATAGGTAACCCCCCAACAAAGTCCATTGATACACTTTCCCATGGACGAGAAGGTACAGGTAGAGGTGTGTACAAGCCCAATTTCCTGTTACTAGGCTTACTAGTTGCACACATAACACAACCTCTAATATACTTAGTTACAGTTTCTTGCATATGAGGCCAATAACAATACTTCTGCAGCTGTGTCAATGTTTTGTTTACCCCAAAGTGTCCTGCAATCAATGAGGTATGTGCTTCTCTAATCACCTGTGCTTGTTCATCTTTAGGAACACATAATTTACCCAAGTGATATAACAGTTTATCCTGCACATAATAGTCTTTCTCTTCTACATGTTTACCATTCATTAAAGCAGCATAGATATCCTTAAAGTTCTCATCATTATCATATTGTTCCTGAAAACTTTCATGAACCATAGAACTATTCTGAAGGATTATCAAAGCATTCATCATAGGAGGTCTAGAGAGCATATCTGCTACTTTGTTATGGGTACCTTTCTTATACTTAATTACCAAGTGAAACTGTTGTAGAAAACCCATCCACCGAAAGTGCCTACTTTGTTGCAGTTTAGTTTGTAAGTGCAAATATTGTAGTGGTTGGTGATCAGTGTGGATTACAGTTTCTTTCCCCATTATGTAATGTTTCCATTTTTTAACACTTTGAACTAAAGCATAAAGTTCTTTATCATATGTGGGATAGTTACTTACTGCTCCTGAAAAAGTTTCAAAGTGGTAGCAAACTGGTTTACCTCCTTGCATGAGTACTGCTCCCATGGCAAACCCACTCGCATCTGTCTCGATCTCAAATGGTTGATGTAGATCTGGTAAGGCCAAAACTGGTGCAGTGCTCAACTTTCCCTTCAAAGTGTCGAAAGCCTTCTGTTGCGGACCTCCCCACTGAAAAGTTGCCTTTGTACTGGTTAATGCATGTAATGGTGATGCTATAAAAGAGAAGTTTGCAATAAACTTTCTCCAGTACTGAACTGCACCTAGAAAACTTCTGACCTCTGTGACTGTACTTGGCTTAGGCCATTTTACAATAGCTTTCGACCTTCGCAGGGTCTACTTTCAATTGACCACTCCCTACGACATAGCCTAAGTACACTAAGGATGTCTTAGCAAATTCGCATTTAGACATCTTTACATACAATTTTTCTTTTCTCAATACATCAAAGACTTTCTTTACATGACTTACATGATCTTCCAAAGTTCGACTGAATACCTCAGATTTATCATCTTCTTTGGCTTTTACAAGCATCAATACAAAGTTTTTACTTGAATTGACCAACCTCTTCATTTGACCAGCATTAACTAGTGTAAGATTAGTCTTCACCTTATGTGCCCGTACAATGTATTCTACCCCATCTTTAAAAAGATGATACTTATTCTCCCCCCTATAAAAGATTGCTTTTCTGTCATAAAGATAAGGACTCCCTAACACAAGCCCACAAATATCCAAAGGGACCACATCGACTTCTACCTCATCTACAAAGTTTGCAGTGATAGCAAATCTCAATTTACATTGTTTAGTTACTTGTAGTTGAGCATCATCGCAAACCCATCCAAGTGGATATGGTTTCGGATGAGGTGTTGTAGTCAAATTAAGTTTCTTTACAACTTCTTCAGATATTAAGTTTACTTGTGAACCCGTATCAAACAGAGTATCAATCTTAGTGTGTTTTGTTACAACACGAATATGAAACAATTCATTTCTTTGCTTATCAACCTTAGGAGAAGATTCTTTACTTGTACTTGCACTGGCATTAGAAAAACTTGCATCAGATGAGAGAGATATACCTTTCCCTTTACCTTGGATTCCGGTAGCAACAATCTTTGTCTCATCTCCGGAGTCAGAACCAAGATCCTGTTGAATCACTGCAGTAGTCTTCTGCTTGCCTTTGTTACCTCCATATCTTTTCGGCCTCAACTCAGGATGAAGCTTCCAGCATCTCGAATCATCATGCCCCTCTTTCTTGCAATGGGAGCATGTAGGTTTCTCACCCTCTTTCTTAGCTGTAGCTGTTTTCTTCCCTTTGCCTTTATCTTTGTCTTTGTCTTTCCCTTTAGACTTACCCTCAAACTTAGATGGCTTCTTAGAAAAGTTATCACTAAATGTATTCTTACCCCTAGACTCTAAATGAGTAGCTTGAACAGACACCTCGTCTAGATTGTTGGGACTCAACATCAAAATAGTGTGCCTAAGGTAAGAATGTAAACCACCAATATACTTAAGTAATGTGTCTTGGGTATACAAGGGAACATTTAGAGCAATGGCCCGTTTCCTAAACTCATGAGTATACTCCTGGACAGACTGCCCCTTACCTTGCCTAAAGGTTTGCCAATTCATGGTTAACTGTTGCATGTAACCTAAAGGGTAGAATTGTTTCCTAAGGGCAGCAACAAACTCCATCCAAGACATGTTAACTTGACCATGGCGAGCAATTTCTTCATGAGTTTTACTCTCCCACCAGGTGAGAGCTGTACCTCCCAACCGGAGAGTTGCTAATTGAATCCTAGAAGCATCTTCTACTAGGCCTTGTATCCTACAGTATACTTCTACTTGTTGGACCCAATCGTCTAACTTCTCAGCATTTAACTCCCCACAGTATTTAGGTAACTCAAATTTTACATCAAGCTTAATTATAGGCTTAGACTTGCTCTTAAATGGATTTACATTAGAAGAAGGAGAAGGAGAAGGAGGAGAAGAAGGAGGAGAAGAAGGGGGAGTAGAAGGAGGAGAAGGAATTTCTGGAGCTTTCCCCTCTGTGTCTTTCTGCTTCTTGTGCTTTGAAGAATCTCCCTTTTCACTCTTCTTCTTTTCAGCATAAAGTTCATCCACCATTGCCTTCATGTCAAGAAATAGCTTCTGGAAATCCTTGACACTAAGCTCTGAACTTTGACCACCTTCTTTTTCTTCCATTTGTGACGGTTGATTAACTCTTCATCTTCCGATTTCTGGATTGTATTCTTCAAGTTCTCCTTCGCCTCGTTGCAACCTGGATCTCGTTAGCATTCAAATTGCAATACAAGCCACATACATAGCTCTGATACCAACTTGATCTATTTAAGGATCTAGGACTTATTGCTTACAGAATGCTTAAACGTAAAAGATCGATTATTACAACGTTTAACTTAAATGATTACAAATTAAATGCTCAAATGAAATAATGAACATAAAATAATTAAATAAATGCCAAGATAAACTGAGAAAGAAAAGAGAGAAGAATAGAAAGACAAAACCAAAGTTGATAACGGAGTTCGTCCCTAAGGACTACGTCTCCGGGTCCCTCTCCAATGGAGGACCGATCCGATTAGCTCCAAAAATCAGTTACAATTGAGGCAGTATCATCCCCTTCAAGCACATCAAAAGCACAGCATTATTTCGATATACAGGAACAATGCAAATCATCTCTCGAGCATTCTCACGTTCTCCAGCTGGACTTGTGAAAACAAGGCCTATACCCCTCTTTTTATACAAAAAACTTGCCTAATTAGGCCTAACCACCAAAATAAATGCATATCTTCTCTGATCAGTTCGTATCAGGACTAGTTTAGCTTTTGCAATCAGATGGTTGAGGGGTATCTTGCTTGTTTTGGCTTATTTAGCCATTTGTTAAGGTTCGGCCTATTTTTCTTTAACAAAATCAAACCAACTCCCACAATATTTCGGGAGTGGTTGGTGGTCTAGCGGCTAGTATTGATTTTGCAAGCCGCCCGGTCGGGGGTTCAAATCCCCGACCGGCCATTTTAAAACAAAATCCAATCAATACTCACAATAAAAGAAATCGGGGTTAATCTATAGTTGACGCATTTGTTTGGCACAACGGCCACCGACGGTTTTCGGGCATTGGAGGTTAGCAGTTCCAACCACCCCCGCTTTTTATTCAACCGAACAAACCAAATGCACCAATGAAGGAGGACACGTGTCCTGACGTGATTCGTCGCCAACGCTGACTTGACTGCCTGCGTGTTGCTGACAAAGCCGCTTACTCAGATTTATGTATGCTGACTTGGCGCCACGTGTCAGAGCCCTATTCGCTGGATATGCTGACTAAGCCGTCGACGTGTCACTGACTGGATGCCACGTGTGTCACCACTGCGCTACCACATCCGAGTACGGATGATACGTCACCAGTACGGACAGACACATGTCAGTCAATTATTGGTCCGTACAAGTGAGTCAGCCGCCACATGTTTTGCCCGAATTCGTCCATGTGTCTTCCGTACGGTACGGACGATTTGCTGACGTCATCCTCTGTACCCTCAAGTTGACTGAAGTTTGATTGATTGTATCTCGATCATACGACGTCGGATTTTGACGAAACGAATGCCATCGGAATCGTCTCAACGAGCTCTTCGCGATGACGCTGATTCCGTTGATTTCTGAGATGATTATTTTTTCTACCTTCTGGACGCACCTGAAGCCAGTTTGATTGGAAGTTTGACTGGCCGTAACTTGCACAAACGGAGTCCTTTTCGACCCGTTCAAGTTGTGTTGGAATCAGGACGTCGTTCTCTTTCTGATGAAGCTGAAATCTAGAGCATTGGGAACATTTTAATTTTCACTAAAAAATTGTCCCCCGGATCATTTCTATACCTCCTGGTTTTTTTAACAAGCACCTAAATGGGCACACCCTCCCCATCAGTTGTTTCCCTAGTAGAGATAATCCCTAGGTCATTTGCAGATTCCATACCTGATTGAGAGGGAAACCCATCCGAATTGACCAATCCATCAAGGGGGATAATATATACAACTGCCAATTTTGAATGAGTCTCATTCTCCTTATCACATTCAGAGTTAAGGTTCAAGGTGCTATATACAAGATTTGGCCTTGAGTCAATTACATCCCCCTTGGGATGGATAGACACCTCCAAATGGGCCTCTTTGTTTGAGCATAAAGATGTGGAATTATCAACAGTTTCAGTGGAACAGACCCCGCAAGTATAAGGGCTCAAATCCCCTTCATTCTTATGGTCTTTTATTATTTGTGATTCCTTTGTTAAGCCAACAAGTTTTAAATCTCTAAAAAAATTATCATTAAAAGAATAAAGCTCATTCACTGTAATAGATTCATTACCCTCGGGTTTCTTTATTATTGTTGTTTTCTAAAGGTCCAGTTATTGTGCATTAAGCTTTCCATTGAGAAAAACCTTATTCAAAACATTTGGGCAAGGAAGTGGAAGATAATTTCTATCAAAAAACATGTCCCCCACCTCATCACCATTATTATTCATGAAAATGTTCAAATCCTAACATAATGAGTTCAAATTTGTTGCATTACTGATTTCAACCTCATTTACAAAGGTGGCCAAATCCTTTTGGTCTTAACCTCTCAAGGGAGGACAACCTTCCTTTGCCTCCCCTGAAAGGTTAAAATCCCCACCAAATTCTAGTGAAACATGCTTATTGCTCTTATTTCCTCCATAATATTGCTTTTTATTAATCTTGTTTTTAATCATAGGATAATTCCTTCTAATATGCCCTTCTTTATGATAGAGATAACAAGCATTAAGGCCTCCTAGGGTTTCCACAACAAATTTGATGGTGCCAGATTTCAATTTCATTTCTAGGATCTATGGAAGATCCAGTCCTGGGTTTATGGAGACCAAACCCTCGCATCCGAATGGGGAAGAGGCGATTTGGTCTCGTCCATTCTCAACACCTTTCCATAAGGCTCAAGTAAAAGAGGAAAAAAATTCAAGAGTCGAGGGGGAACATTTTTAATAACCAACCATCAAGGACTGGACAAGTCTAGAATCTCCTCATTAAGAGCCTCTAGACACCATGCCAAGTCTCGAAAAGAAACCTTTCCAACAGTCCAAAATTCCTTACTAACAATTTCCTGTTGAAATTTAGGGTTGTTAAAGAAAACAACAAATAATCATTTTTTCCCCATTCTACAATAATAAAAATGCAACCCTAATTTCTTTTCCCACACATTTTTGAACCATTCTTCCATATATTTCCTAGCTAGGACCCTATCAGGGTTGACACCCGAAAAGAAAATAGCAGTCTTAGAAAGCCTCACATCTTCCTCATAAATAGCTTTATCCAATTCTTCATTCAAAACCAGGACAAATTTCAAAGGAGGAGACAACGATTGCCTACCTTTCCCCTCTTCTCCATCACTCACCAACAAAGTAGACTAGTCGGCAACAAACTTTGCACCCTGCGGAAGGCACTCACACTCACCCACCACAATATCTCTAAAAGACTTAACAAACCCGCCAGAAGCTGAGTCATTTAAGAAATCTACCGGGGGAACCATATCCCCATTCATTATGACAATAAATCCCCAATGCAATCACCCACATGCCTCAGCATGAATGAAAGGAAAACCAACGGGAGGAGCCCATAAACCACACCTCACCGGATCAGAAGATAATACCATGCCCACACTGCACAGTACAAAGCAAAGTCTGGGAAATGATGATTCAAAATCATGGAGGAGGGTCAAGCCTCCTCCACGGGTGCTCGAGGACACCCACAAAATAGGAAACCACACACACGACCAAGTTGCAGAGCCCTTTTTCCCCTGAGCCAATTGGCCACCACATCAAACAAGCAATTTTAATTGAAAATAGTCGTAATATTTTATATTTTCCAACCACCTCATAAATATTTTTTGGATGTTCAAGTGAACCTATTCTAATATTCAATGGAAATTTGGTTAGTTGGCCTTAAATTTTTTGTGTTTTGCTAATTCAATGTTTTCTTAATATTTAAAGATATTTAGTTATATTAATTTCATCATTCATTGATTTTTAAGTATTTTCTATTATTTTAAAGAATTAAAGAGTCACCAAATAGAGATATATTTAGAATTGGTGTTTTGAAAGAAGTAAAGAATATGTACGTGTCATTGTAGGCTCTTTCTTTACTATCTTTCAATCTTGGTAGTCTATTAGAGTATGTCTACTATTGATGAAAGGACAACCCTTCAATGCCATTTCTTAATAACATCAACCCTTAAATTAAAGTAACAAACCAAATGAAGATTATT
The DNA here is from genome assembly GCA_007258455.2 of Sequoia sempervirens. Classification (NCBI taxonomy): domain Eukaryota; kingdom Viridiplantae; phylum Streptophyta; class Pinopsida; order Cupressales; family Cupressaceae; genus Sequoia; species Sequoia sempervirens. The sequence continues at coordinate 5,247 of VDFB02260799.1, read as the reverse complement.
CAAGGAGAAAATAGAGAAAAGTTTTACTATGAGGAAGGTTAAATCTAAAGCTCTATGATGCGTCTACAATCACATGTCTAACCTAGATAGCCAAACTTGATCCCTAACAAAGTAGAGGATGAACATAAAATCCAATAAATTCTTATGATAGAGAAGAAACATTTTTTTAACGTACATTAATCTGATTTGGAATTTTCATCATTAGTACACACTTCAACCATAGCTAAGTAGCCCCCTCTTTGATATTTATATTTGAATTTTCATTATTAGCACACACACTTCAAAAAAATAAATGTAGTTTTACTTTGTAAAGCTAAAATATAATCTATCTATTGATAGAACATTAAGAATGAGGCTAGTGAGACATCTTGTATTTTAATAGTAAATGTCCTTTTCTATTTTCTTCATTTAGATAAATATTTATTTTTCATAAGTCTTAAAAGTCCCAAATACTAAAAAATAATTATTTTTATGGACATACATAATTTATCTTAACAATCGAATTGAGATAAAAAATTATTATATTGTCATGAAACATAATCTTTCTTCCATTTCATCATATTTTATTCTATTTTATTGACAAATAGTAACTTGTTTTTTCTTTTGAATACAAATAACATTATATTTAGGTGTGATTAATTTTTAGTGAAGATAAGAAACAAAATGTAAATGATAATAAAATATTTAAAATTAATATTATTTGAAATAGATATTTAAATCTACAAAAGTGTAATTTTGAATATACAAAAAAAATCTGTCTGAGTCGAAGTGGTAAGAACATTTATTTTGTACATAATATTATTTTTTTGTGAATTAACACTAAAGTGATTCTATATGCATATCTAGTGAATGCATTCAAACAATAATAGTTGTGACACAAATTATTTTAAGTAAAATAAGTATAGACATAATAAATTTGGTAGCCCAATTTGAATTTTAGTTGGAAGTTATTATATTCTAAAAATATTCCATAAAATGTGACAGATCTTTACAGACTTTCCCTAACCAAAATTAGTGAACTACTTAGAAGTTTTCACAAAATCTCTACTTTATTAGAGTAATCTCAAAGTTTAGGATGTTTTCACTGTTGTAAATCTATATTTGATCTTCATATTCATCTCATTATCCTAATGGTTATCATTCCATTTATCCAAAAGGAATCTATGAAATGTGCCAACAATTGTACAATTCTCTCAAACTTTGTCATCTTTCTCAAATGATGAAATTTTAAATTTATTACAAATAATTTTTTTTTTTGTAATTTCACCCCCAAGATTGCAAATGCATCCTCGAATGGTATAGTAATCAAATCTAGGTTGAAATAACTAAATTGAGGTAGGTGCATAGATAGGTATGATAAGTGGGAAAATAAGATGAATGTATAAGAGGATGTTGATTTACATGTATAAAAGGTTAAGAGAACAAATATACATTCACACAAAATCATGATATTTATCACTATTTATGTATATCAAAATATTACTTAAAAATAAATACAAAATTAAATTGAAAATGACATAAATATACAAATTTCACTATTATAATTTCATTCACATTCAAAAATATAATAATTATCTTATTTATACTAATAAAATTTACATCAAATAGTTTCAAATAACCTACACTTTATTTTACATAAAAAATATTCAATTTATATTTATTGCTTAAAGAAATGGGAAATCACTCTTTCTTCTTTAATATCAAAGCACCATGATTCATTTGAAATCAAAATACCATCACATGGGTATAGGAGAATATCGTTTATATTTTTTACATATGAAAAATTATAATTTCATTCACATTAAAACATATAATAATTATCTTATTTTTATTAATAAAAAAATACTTTGAATTGTTTAAAATAACCTACACATTATTTTACATAAGAAATATTCAATATACATTGATTCATTTTTCAAGTGGGAAAACACTCTTATTCTTTAATATCAAAGCACAATGATTCCCTTTCAATCAAAATTTCCATCATATGAAAGTGATAGTACAATAATATATCAATTTAGACTTTTTATCAAGTGAAAAATTACAATTGCATTCATATTCATATTCTTTCTTCTTTAATATCAATGTGCCATGATTCCTTTTAAATCAAAATACCAACACATGAAAGTGACAATACACTTATGTCTTTTTAGATGTGAAAAATTACAATTTCATTCACATTCAAAAATATAATAAATATCTTATTTTTACTAATACACATTATTTTACATAATAAATATTTGATTCTTTCTATCAAATTGATTTCAATTTATTACCTTACATAATTTCTTATCAACGTAGCATACTACCATTTTTTGAAAGCGATGAAAAAGTGATTTGTTTTGTTGACACCCAAAAGTTCGCTTTCAATCAATAAAAGCATGAAAAAAACGGAATCTACGACTGGTAGGAAACATTTCTAATCGAGAAACGGGAAATTTTATGTATTTAATATCTAATTTAATCAACCGAGAATCAGTTGTACGACTGAACCGATCTAACAAGACTGTTAAGTCCAGGTTTAGAACCTCTAACACTTCGTTTTAGTCATTCTAAAACTTAAATTTATTATGTAAAAAGCTCAGAAATAAAACAGTCTAACATTGAGGAAATAATTTTCAAAACAGTTCATCTCCATCGACAGAAAGTTCAGGTGGTGGAAGCAGAGGACATCTGCAGGAAGGGCAGGTATCGTGATGGTTATCAATCCATTTATCCAAACAGTTTCTATGAAATATGTGGCAGCAAATGCCCAGCTCTCGGATTTCGTCATCTTCTTCGAAAGAGCTCAAGCAGACTGCACACACATAATCCTCCTCGCTCTCAATTACCTTCTCTGCAACATTTCGGAGTCTAATGACAGGCAACCTATATTTTATCATCTCCCCTGATGTGGGGGAAATTTCTGGTAATTCTTGCGACAAATAGCTCTCGTCTTGTGGCGGCCTGCTCAGTCCAAGGCCAGAAAGAAACAAACATATTGCGTTGTGTATGTAGGCCATGGCTGATGCTGAGTAAAGCAGCACTCTGGGTATAGCGATGTTACGGAAACCCACAGAAAATCCCATGGCGGAGGAAGCTTTGAGGGAAAAGGCCACTTCTGGTATACACATAAATCTAAGATAGAACGTGAGATGCTCTGCTATGCTCTGGCTTTTGCCGCAAAGCGTATATTTGTAGGCTGTTTTGCACAAAAATACCCACCAGTCTTGTTTCAAGATGTAGTCAATGCCAAACACGCAATTTTAATTGAAAATAGTCGTAATATTTTATATTTTCCAACTACTCCATTGTAGTAATGGAAAATGTATGGTTTTTTCTTTATTTGGTATGATAATTGACATTAAAATTGAATTAATGATGTCTTGGAGTGGTGTTGTAATGTGTTGTATGCATTCACACTATTCTAGGGTCTTTATTGGACTAAAACATGTCATAATTGATCCTTTGCAAGGTGTTGTAAAGTGTTGTAACACACTTTCACACTTTTCTAGGATGTATTTGCTTAATTAAGCCTTATAAGCCCCTTTGTAATAAAATGTATTTAAATGTGTACCTTATTTGAGTGTTGTAAAGTGTTATAAGACACTTTCACTTTATCTAGGTGGTCATTAATTAATCGTGGGTAATTGGAGTAATTAACCCCCTTTTAATTCAAATTTAAACCTTAATTTTGACACCTCTCGAAGATCTATCTTGAAACTCATAATTTAATTAACAAAATATTTCATTGGGAAAGGTTGGATCCTGAAAAATGGTGTCAGGAGCCATTTTCCCTAGGTGGCGAATGGGTCCTCTCTTAACAAGACCCCCCTTTTTCAGTTGATCTAGAATGGGTTTTTAGCCTTCTTTCAATCCCCTGAGGTTATGTCCTAGTAAACTGAGTCAGTCCGTCCATTCGCCCTAAGTGGCATATGGGGTTAGGTCCTGGTAAATTGACCTCACTTTTTTATTTTCATTCTGGGGAGAATTTAATAAAGTTTCTTTCTAGATCTGGTGTCAACCTTAATTATTTGAATTTCGGGGTAAATCTCCTAATTTAGTATAAATAAGGGGTTAATTCACATTGTTTCATCTAGCAAAATTTACAACCATTCTAGCAATTTCAAGAGCATTCATAACACATTTGAAGGCATATTTCAAGAGTTTATTGCAACAATTCAAAGTCATATCATTATGTCAAGGGTATGATGCATGCATTCATGTTGTTGAGCTAAAGAAGTGGATGTAGCATTGAGATCTACTTGCAACCATTGTTCAACTTACATTCAAGGATCCAAGATCTACATTCTACATGGACACTACATGTTAGTTTGCATATTTTTTTCACAAGACATCATCCAAGGTGACATCATTTACATATTTCATATTTCATGCTTCATTCCTTTATTTCATCATTTGGTTTGATTAGCTACAAAGGATTTGACTGAGGAAAACCCCCATTCACTAACAAACAAGAACTTTTTCTACCTATTATTGTCTAATTGTAGATTTACAAGTTGAAGAGCAAGATTTGGAGCAAAATTGTCAAAGTTGCAAAGTTGCAATAGTTCTCATTCAAAGTGCAAAATCAAGGAATCAAAGCTATAGAATTGCATTACTTTCAAAAGTTGATAACATGGAATTTGAGAGTGCAAACATCAAAGAACAGGACCTTGAAATTAGTTTTCCGAAACCCAAAAAGGACCCATTCGCCACTGAAGGTGAATGAGTCCTCTATAGCTCAAAAACAACTTTTTAACCAAGCGCACAACTTTTTATGCTCTAAAAAATTCCCCCACAGTTGTTATATTAGTTAGGTATTATTTCTTATTGTTATTTGCATCTTATTTTACACATAATTGGAGTGTTTAGGGTCTTAGAAAAATTAGTGGTTCATCCCCTTGCTCATTTATTTAGGTCTACCCTATTTTTCCACTATGCACCCATAAATATTTTTTGGATGTTCAAGTGGACATCTTCCTATATTCAATGTAAATTTGGTTAGTTGGCCTTAGTTGGATGTTTGAAGTTAAGTGCAGTGAGTTGGAGTAGTATTGAGATGGGTGACCTCTTAGGAAGGTCTAGTGCTTCACCTCTGTGAGTATCACCTATATACAATGGGTGCTAAGTGGACCATTCACTATGATGAGAGATGGGTATTGTGAACCACTACTCATGAACACATGGGTCAATGAGTTTGACTTGTAAAACTACATGGTTAAATCCTAATAGCAATATCACAATTTGGCATGCTATGGAAAATAC
>VDFB02260798.1:0-28674 GCA_007258455.2 Sequoia sempervirens | reverse complement strand
AAATCTCAGTATTACAAATAGGTTCAAGAAATGTAGGCTAATAATAGGGAAAATATGTAGAAATATTAGCAAATAGAACTAGGATAAGGTCAAATATATGTGAATGTTTATTACAAGTAAGAATAAATGGGGATGGATAGTGATTGGGGAATGTGCAATACTTAGCACAAGAGTGTGCCACTTCTTGTTAAATAATTGTATTAATTCAATAAAAAAGGGCCCAAAACAAAATGGAATGCAAATTTCACCATTATAGGTAGATATCAATATTTATTGGAATGATATTTTTAATAAGGCTATAAAATTATACAAGATTGGTTTATATGTTTATTAAAAACTAAATTTATTGATTAAATATTCAATTTTATATTTGAAAGAGATAAATTGCATAACATTATACTCCTAATTGTTGTAGTGTTTAGATTGTTTTGTTTGGTACACAAAACCAACTTTTATTTTGTTATTCAAACACCACTTTATCCTTAAAAAATTGTATTGTTCTTCCCTTATAGCCTTTCTCTTACCTAGGACTATGCAATAGGTGTGGTCCTATCCCATGACTAGGTTGTGAAATGGTATAGTTCATCCCATATTTAAATTCAATATATATCACCTTGAATTGACCCTTCAAAATACCATTGCTCATTGCATTGAATTTTAAAGAATCTTTATTTGAGAATTTAGGATCAAGCATTAATAAATAGCTATAAGTTAGTATTAATTATCGAATGATCATAAAGCATGGTTAGATAATTAATTAAATTTTATAAATAAAGTTTATTTATTAGATTAAGACTGGAACAGCCATTACCCATTATAAAATAGACATAGAGGCAAATGAGGGGCTCATGATAAGTGAGATCTCCAACCAAAATTAAAACATAAAATTAAACTTAAAATGTTAGACCAACAAAAACAAACAAAGAAATCACACAAAACAGAGACCAACACAAGACCACAAAAAACCTACAGGTCTCCCAACAAATTGAGACCATTGATAGTATTTCATTCCTTAGATAGGAATTGGAGCTTCTCTTCAAAAGTCATGGGGCCTTTTTGAATGGTTGAAGTATCTATCGTGACATCCTAGGTCAAAGTTTCGTCCATTTTACCTTTCTTCTTCTATATGTGACTGTCATCCCAGTCATCATCAACCACCCTATTACCTTGGTTCTTCCTTAATTCCTGCTAAAACATTTGAATGGTGAGGAAAATGTTCTTCACAATATCTTTGTTGTAGTTAGTGATTACTCTGAGGCATTGAGTGGTTTTCTCCTGATTCTTATGAATAGCCTCAATCTCCATTTCTAAATATTCATTTTATCATCCTTCGTACCAACAATGGCTCTCAACTATTTGAACTCCTTCCAATTTTCCCACTTCTAGAAAGACTTGGTGAGAGAGGTAATCAAATCCCAGTGCACTTTGTCCTCCACCTCACAAGACCATGGGACCTACTACTGTAGAACTTTACTTTCCAGTGTTTGGATTCTCTCTTTTGCCATAACAAGCTGGCCCAACAACCACTTCATAGTATCATTCTGGACATTAATCATCTCCAAGATTTTTTTGATTTTTTTGCAAAGGGGGTCATTGGTAGCAATAAAGTTAAAACCTGCCCTAGTTTCGGCATGGGTCCCCTCCAAATTAATGTAGAGGTTGGGGGAATTTTGGAGGTTAGGGTTTAAAACCAGGGGGTGGTAGGGACATCAGAGACCTTGACGTGGGTAGGAAATTTCATAAGAGAGTTGATAGGGATGGGGTTCCATGATACATCTTTGTCTGAGTTGTCTAATTTATCTGAACTAGAAGTAATAGGTGTGGGTTCTAACAAGGAAATACAATTGATGGGGTAGGGGGTGGAATCATCATTAGTAGGGGCTTTACCAAAGGCCTAAAAGCTACGCCAAATGGTAGGGGGTTTCATCAAGGGTAATGGAGGGGTTGGGGTCTGCGGGGGGTTCAGTGAGGTTGTGAATTATCAAAGTTTTCTTTTTAATAGTGGTAAGGGAGGGTAAAACAATGGTATGGTACTCGTAGAGATGATAGATAAGACCCTAGTGAATGGGTACACTCTTTTTTTTACCTTGAAATTTTTTGACAATTTTCTTAAGCATGGACAATAGCCAAAAGGAAATATTCATTTTAGCATTATACTAGAGATGATTAAGCATTAGAAACAAATGAGCATGAAAGTGATGGAACCTCCCCTCAAGCATAACTAGGGAAAAATTTAGTTGTGAATCTTCGCCAATTGGAAAATTCTAGGAATTGGCCAAGTTAAAATTGGTGAGTTTCTCGCACCCAATAGGGTGTCTAAATCACTGGGATTTTACGAACTATAGGTCCAATGCATGTCCATTCTCCAATGAGTTTTTTATGAGGCATATTTAAGCAACAAATTCACCATTGTCAGACTACATGTTTCAATTGGACCGGCTAATATTTTCTCCTAGAACCTTGAAAGCATTTAATAAAATGCCTACATATTTTCCAATACTATTAAAACAACATTGTCTCAGGACCCACTTCACCAATTAAAATTTACAAATAGTTGCTTGTGAAGACCCATTTTGCCAATTAAAATTTATAAATAGTTGCTCATGAGGACCTATTTTTCCAATAACAGTAAAACATAATTACATTTGAGGACAAATTTTTCCTTGAAAATTACAACGTATCATTGTATAAGCATGTGGATTTGCCAAATTTTTAATATACCATTTAAAAATCCCATAGAATTAACCAAATATGGAATCATGGATTGATATGAATACAATCAAAAGTGTCATATATTCTTACACATTTTGTTCGGTTCTAAGGTTCTACTTCTCGATTTGAATGTCAACGAAAGCCGAAAACATAGACTTAAAAGGTGAGTGATCATTTCTTCATAGTGTTATTAGTTATAATAATAAGATTTCTTTATCTCTTTTCCATTCTTGCTTCAACAAAGTGAACCTTAGAACCAAACTCTAGAGTTTCAAAGTTTTTGAAACCTCCCGAGTAGAAAGATGACTAGGAAAGACTTGCAACTCAACAAAGTGAACCATCAACCAAGTTGGGGAATCAGAAGTTATGAAAATTTAGAACTCTACGACAAGGTTATAAAACTTTGAGGACTAGCAACTAAGGTTAGGAAAAGCCAAAAAAATTATATTGTATTCCATGGTATTGAATTTGATATGTGATTCTGCATCAATTTTAAAGAACAACACTTATCACACTACTTATAAATTTCTATTGCATTTCCATTCACACAATCTTTGATAAATAACTAAAAGGAATATTATTAATCCATTCCTTGAATAGAAGCTAACAGTTCAACATCCATAACTTATAAGTTCTAAGCTAACATAAGCTAACAATTTAACATAAATAACTTATAAAGGCATCCACCCAACTTAAACAATAAAAGCTTAAACTACCAAATCTACTAAATTATACTGAGAAATCCTTATGCATCCATCACCATAAAATATTTATTCATAGATAAACATTCCACAACAATGAAACTATCCAAAAATCTATCATTCTAATAATAGACAATCCACTAGCAAATATAGAGGTTTTTTTGTCTTGATAATAGTTTCTTGAAGACAACCATTTTAGAAATTAAAATAAAAAGTATTTGAAGTATCAAGAGAGCCAAATTAAAGAAAATAACGTAAAAACTAAAAAATAAATAGTGGTCCCACTCACAGCACTGACTCCTTTGCTTTCAATTATTTTTGCCTCCTTCTCCTTCAGTAACGCCTCTTGTGCCTTTACTCTTTTCATGTATTCCCGATACTTGGTGACAATTGCGGTGATGTTTTTGCTTCCTCGAGTTGTAGTAATCTATAACTTGGTTCTCCATGTGACCAAAGCCTTTTCAGACTCAACCAACATCTGAGATATTTTCTCTTCTCCACATTTATAAGTCCTCAGGTGGATCTCCATTCCACTGAGTTTCGAGAAGGATTCCCATGTCACTGTAGCAGGATCAGCTATTTCTTTCTTGAATATATCTCTAAACTTCAGAGACATCTTTTTTATATCTAGAATGTTTCCATCAAACTCATCATTAATTTCCACTTCCAAAATATGATAATCTTCTTTAACTTCCACCAACATTTCATAATATTGATCAAGTGTATTATTAATTTCCTTCACTAGATTATCATACATATTCAATTTCCATTCCAATGAAACAGACCAGGAAGGGTCTAGCTCCTTACGATTATTCACAATTTTCTCACCAATTAATATCTTTGGATCCATAGAGTTCAATTCTTTCATTTCCTGAGAGAGCACATAGAGACTAGTTTGATCTTTTCTGAGCTATTGAAGTTTTGTTACTAACCCCCCCCTCTTGTTAACAAATCAAGTGTAAAAGAGCACATATTTATTTAGAAAGAAGAGAGGGGTATGTGTAGGATCATGATGGGCCAAAAAGTGGCGATATGATGGGTATGTGTAAGGTTTTTGGCTAAAAACTTTTTTTTTACCCAAAATTGATGAAATGAAAAAGGTTTTTAAAGGAGATTCTCAACTTTCGACCAATATAAATGATGTTTTACTTTGAATTTAATAAATACTTATTATTCATTTTCTATTTGAATTATGAAAAAAGTCCTGATTAATAGGTTGATTGAGAAACATCTATAACTTTCAAATGGTATCACATTTTTTGAATCCCAAAATGCATCACATTCTATGCTTCGCATACTATAGGATTAAAAAAAAGGAGAATTTCATGAAGTTTTGACCAAGTTAAGGTGATCAGACATATGAGTTTTTGTATTTTCTAAAAGTTGTAATAAACAATTCACAATTAATTATTTATTTGATAAAAAATTACAAAAAAAATATGCATCACATCGGGACATGAGTCCTCTATTTATATCTAAAATACTATAAAAAAAAAATTATCATTTTATTGTGGTTAGGGTGGTCAGACACGTACTTCTTATTTTTTCCCTGAAATTTAAGTGCTACTGCATTGAAATTTTCAATTTTCACCAAATAGATTTTATTTAAAAATAAATAAACCTAGTAGTTTAGAAACTACATTCAATTTTCTATTGATTCTATTCTTACATATTTTTGAAATAATATAAATAACTTATTCAAATTTTTACATCAAGATTCCTAACTCTGATTTTTCTGATTTTTTGCCACTTAAGGGCCTATTTTTTCCATGATGATCCTGCACATACCCATAACCTCTTGAGACATTTTATCAATCCCCTCACAAATAGCTTTGGAATAGCTCAAATTCATTTTAATTGTCTTTATGGTGAGCACATCAATGTCCTCTACCTGATAACTTGAGGCTTCATCAGATGTAGGAGGATTGACCATGGAAGAAATAAAGTTACTCAATGTGAGGACTTGAGATTCCAATTTTATATTTTCTTTCCTTTGTTCTTTCACTCTTTTAATCAAGGTATTGACTGAAGAATTGGCATGGTACACATCACCTTCCAGTGTTGGAGGCCCCATATCAACACGTGTGACTTTGTAGTCAACATTTGTTATTTCATCTTCATTTAAATCCTTCATAGGCCCAACAATTTCTAACACTTGATTTCTAGAAGTAGCATCAGTCACCATCCTTGAAATCCTCCTAGCTTTCTTAGGTTTTGAAGATCTTTGAAGTAAATTTTAAACTGTATCCACTCCAACTATCATTGTAGGAATATGCTTTCTCTTCTTCTCCACTACTTTTTTCAGCCATCCTGGGGAGGCTACTACTAGAACATAATCTTCATTTCCACTAATAGTTTCTTTAGGAGCATTAGGAGTGATAGGTGGATTATTAACCAAAGGTGGAGAAGAGGGAAATTCAGACAAAGGAGGAAATATATTATCTTCAGCAATCTGTTTAAAGATAGCTTCAGAATCTGTAGCCACAAGTTTATCTTGATTGGTATTCTTCTTAGGGGTAGGAGAAAGCACACTATCTTGTTCATATATGCTCTTCAACTTTTTTGTTTCTTCTAGCCTATCACCATCACCTCCTGACTGAGAATTTACACTAGAGGACCTCACAGAGGGTTTCCCTGATGATACACTTGCACCGGATGTTTGTGTAGACCCCAATTCATTCTTTTGTGATGACTTAGGCTCCTAAATAGGACCAACAACTTTCCACCATTTCCCATACAACCAGTCCTGGGTTCTTTTAAGTACTAGGGTAGCACACACCCTCATATCTAAAATTTCACTTTGGCTCCAATCAACCCTAGGGTGGGATTTATCAAGAAAATTTTCATATGTAGGATCTATGATTGTTGAATCCTCAGCTACATTTTTAGGAATGTGAAATGACAGACCAAAATCCTGTATTTGTTTTAGTGTTAGCCTCATAAAATATCTTCTTAAAACTTCCTTCTCATCGACACAATCTTCCCAAAAATCTTCAATAGATGGGTGATGCCAATATAAGCTCCCTCCATAGAGATTATGCTTCACAAAACCCTTACTGTCAAAAGTAGCTCTCATAGAGAGATTTTGGAGGTTATATTCCTTGTGAATTCATTTAGCTCCCCTAGCTATCTAGTTTGATTTGTACACAAAAGAAGGGGTCTCCAATGGGAAGACATACCCTTGTTTCCCCATGTTCATATACTTAATATTAGCCATGGCCATTTTTTAGAAAACTTCTAGAAATATCAGTAAATCTTCAAGATACTGAGGTAATTTAAATGGGGCTTTCTTAAAATTCCCTATTCTTAGATAGGAAAACTTATCAAATTGGATATAAAAACTCCCAAATTTTGATACAAGAAAAATTGATCCAGGGGAAAGGTGCATTTCTGGATTTCCATCTAGCTTCCTCACGACCTCTATTAAAAATCCATCATTAACATGACAAAAATAACCCATTCCAAATTGTTTAGTGAACTAACGAAAGTGTTTATACATAGGAATATCAAAAGCCAAGGTTCCTTGTGGCTCCAACCCAGGCCAAAAGGACCTCTGACTACCTATAATGTACATCAGGCAAGAATACATAAAGAAAGTAGCAGTCTTATGGAAATTAATTAATTGCTCATTCAAATGGAAGCAAATAACTTTAGCCCAATCAATGAAAATGTTTTTATCATAGACTATCAAGATAAATTGGCACATCCAATCCTCAAATAACTCAACTTGTGCATTCCCAACAATGTGGTGCAATAAAGTAATAGCATCTACAATTTCTCCCTTAAAATGCAATATTTTAATTTTACTCGGCAGTTGTGACTTACCTTTCTTTTTCAGAATTCAACTAGGTTTTGGTCATGGAGTTCTTACACCAGTTCTTATTCGATTTGAAAAATTCACCTACCATTGTGACAGACATGTCTTCTACAAGTTCCCCTTCTGGAATCCCCAATGCATGAGAAACAACTTCAAGATAAATTTCCACAATTACAGTTCCATCCGCTGCTTTAATTTCCCATGTCTACAGAATGTACCTTCTCGCACATGCACTTATCAGGTCCACACTCAACATAGCTTTTAGAAACCCTCTAGCTTGAGCTATCCCACTTTCTGATATTTTTATATCTAGCTCATACTTGTCATCCCTCTCCAAGCATGCCCAAAATTCATCTAATTTAAAAGGTCAGAGAGTCGTATCCCTTACGCCAACCCAACGTTCACTTTGCATGAGCACAAATTTGCAGAGAACGAATGTTTGCACATGAGATTCTGAGAAGTACTGGCCTTGGAAAAGAACGAGAATGCAACCAAAAAGTATGAGTAAAAAGAATGTTTTCACTTGAGAAGTACTGGCCTTGGCAAAGAACAAGAATGTAGGCTAAATGTCTGAGTAAAACTTCACCACCCACTTATGCCATTATTTTTGATAGGATGTGCTTTAAATGTGGCATTCAATTTCATTCCTTGAAAAGATAGCCTTTAAACCTACATGCTTTTGGAAATTCCTGAAAAGACAACTCAAGTTTATTCCATACATAGGATTCAATGAGATGTCAGACGACGGTGCCTTTGAAAGGAAAGATAAGTCCATCATGTCACGTGGTCGCTAAAACTTGGAACCTCAAAACCAAAGTTTGAAGTTTCAAATTTTTTGAAACCTCCAACCCATCAACTAAATCCACACACCGTAACTCAAAGGTTATGTATGCATGAACTTAGTTACTCAACAAAGTGAACCAAGTCGGGGAATTGGGTAGTTATAAAAATTTAGAACTCCATGACAATGTGACATGTCACATGGTTATAAAACTCGAAGGCCTGGCGACTAAGCTTTCTTTTCTCCCTTATTTTGAGTCTACAACCATGCATCAAATGTTCATCGAATGGTTGAGTAATTTATGATATAAATAATAAACATGTGTTTGAAAGTTTTTATATTTTTAACCATTAATGCACTTGAATTGACATCAAGGCCTTTATAAAATGAATTAAAATGTCACATTAATAGCACAACCATTAATAGTACTAAGCATATTAACACTTAACGTTGCAATTGCAAAGGACTTAATAAAAGGAATTACAATGTCACATTAATAGCATAGTAACACTTAACATTGCAAAGGACTTAACAAAAGGAATTAGAATGTAAAATTAATAGCACAACCATTTATTTTATTACAACTAAATTACATTGTCACATTATTATAGGGTGATCCCACAATAGTAGTTTACAACTTTTGGCCAAACTGGACACTGAAATTATTTTTTTAAACTAAATGTTCACATTCGGGCACCTATAGCGGCTAAATCATGAAGAATTTGTAGATCATGAAAACTAGAGTCTCATCACATTTTTTCTGTAGATTCTAAAAATATTTTTTTCAAAAATTTTGGAATCAGATTGCACTTCTTTTTCCATCTCCCACGAAAACTAGTTTTTTTTCAAAAAAAAACATTTTTGAAAAGTGACACACACTGTATAAAGCATAATTTTTTTTCCATGAAGGATAAAATTCTAATTCTTTCGAATTTAGATTCATAACTTTGATATCTAGTGCTTACACTTGGTTAGATAGTTTTTTATTGAATATTTTTTCTTTAATCAAGTTTCGAAGTCAAACCAATTACAATTTAGACATAGCGCAACCATATAATTGATAACTTTTTTTGTATATATCAATTTTTTTTATTTTTTTGTTGGATCAAGGACTTCAATATCTTGTACACTCATATTTTTCAAAAAATAAAATTGATAATCTGCTATTTTTCCACATGTGTAGAACAGAGACCTTCATTTTCGATGAAAAACCTATGTTTAATAAAACTAAAAAAAAAAATACATAATAAAACCAAAACATATTAAAATTATATTCGTTGGATAGCTCATTCTAAGGACTACTTGATTCAAGTCAGGTTTGTGAAGATTCCTCCATTTCATCCCTCTTGGAGCCTCACGAAGTGCCAAAATTCAAGTTTTTGTCTTAGGGAGGGGATGAGGAATAAAGGGGGTTCGAACAAACCCTAGGGGTTTGAGCGAACCGCTAGGGGTTTGAGCGAGCTGCTAGGGGTTTGTTCAAACCAGGGTTCATTCGAACCCTAGTTCATTTGAAGACCCCTTCTATAAGGAGTTTTGATGGCTTTTTTTGGCAGGAAATTATTAGGAGGGTTCGCTCGAACCTAGGTTCTAGCGAACCCCTAATGGGTTCGATCGAACCAATAGGTTCGTACAAACCCCTAAAATCAACTATTTTTCCATGCATTCATTTTTTGTGAGTTTTCCTTCCTCACTTCAATTGTAAACCACTATTGTGGCTTCACCTTACATAGTACAAATACAAATTTAAGTGCAAGCGCCAAGCTTCTGTTGGATCACTGGTGAAAATGTAAATGTAATACATGTATGTTTGAAAATAAATGGGACTTGTCAGGTCAACCATGTGCTCTAAAAATAAACACTAGGAAGTTTTGAGATCAGCCATGGTGTTTGAAAATAAATTCATGGGGAAAGGCAAGCTAATCAAACTAGGGAAATGGGAGTTGTGAAGATACAAAATGTACTTCTCCCCTTTGAAAATTTGAGTCATGCAGAAGATGAGGGGTTGTTAAAATGCTTCTATCTTCTACTTGTAGCTTCCATGCACTAGGAGAGCACTTATCTCCATTAGAGCTCCTCATCCTAGCTCAAAACCTCTTTGAGAAGTCAGGTGAACCAAATCAACTTCTTTCCAATCCCACCCATTCTGAACTTGAAGGAAATTGGTCTTCTACTCTGTAACTACATAGCTATAGGTAGGAGAATTCAGAGTATCCCTAATAATTCCACATAATCTTCCTCCTGAATCCTATTCCTTATTAACCCTACAGAATAAAAAACCTTATGAATTTTTGAACATTTCACTCAAATTCTCAATAGTAAAGCCTTTAGCCTTCAATGAATGATTTCAATTTTTAGTTGTGCTCACTATCCTTAATTATGGGCGACAGTTTCGCTAATATTGCCACTAAGCTTCCTTTTCTCCCTTATTTTGAGTCTACAACCATACATTAAATGTTCATCAAATGGTTGAGTAGTTTATGATATAAATAATAAACATGTGTTTTAAAGTTTTTTTTTATTTTTAACCATTAATGTGCTTAGATTGGAATCAAGGCCTTTATAAAATGAATTACAATTTCACATTAATAGCACAACCATTAATAGCACAATAACACTTAATGTTGCAAATAACTTAATAAAAGGAATTACAATGTCAAATTAATATCGCAACCATTTATTTTATTACAACTAAATTACAATGCCACATTATTACATAGTACAAATACAAATGTAAGTGCAAGTGCGAAGCTTCTGTTGGATCACTAGTGAAAACATAAATGTAATACATGTGTGTTTGAAAATAAATGGGACTTATCGAGTAAACCATGCGCTCTGAAAATAAATGCCTGGGACTTCTGGGATTAGCCATGGTGTCTAAAAATAAATGAATGGGGAAAGGCAGGCTAATCAAACCGGGGAAATGTGAGTTGTGAAGATACAAAATGTACTTCTCCCCTTTGAAAATCAGAGTCATGTAGAATATGAGAGGTTGTAAAACTACTCCCATCTTCTACTTGCAGCTTTCATGCACTAGGAGAGCACATATCTCCATCAAAGCTCCTCATCCTAGCTCAAAACCTAAGAAGTTAGGTGAACCAAATCAACTTCTTTCCAATTCCACCCATTCTGAACTTGAAGGAAATTGGTCTTTTACTCTGTAACTGCATAACTGTAGGCAGGAGAATTTAGATTATCCCCAATAATGTCACATCATCTTCTTCCTAAATCCT
Source organism: Sequoia sempervirens (assembly GCA_007258455.2). NCBI lineage: Eukaryota > Viridiplantae > Streptophyta > Pinopsida > Cupressales > Cupressaceae > Sequoia > Sequoia sempervirens. The sequence goes on along the minus strand of VDFB02260798.1, from coordinate 17,433 downwards.
ATTCCTTATTAACCCTACAAAATGAAAACCCTTATGACAATTTGAACATTGCACTCAAATTCTCAATATTAAAGCCTTTAGCCTTCAACAAATGATTTCAATTTTTAGTTGTGCTCACTATCCTTATTTATGGGCAACAATTCTACCAAAAGTGCCACTACTAGCCTAGTCCCTGTGTACACCTCACACGTGTCACATGTGAGGTTAGGTATAATCATGATTCATGAATCATAATCGCGATTCGTACAAACCAAAAAACATACTTAAATTTTAATTGATTAGTGTAACTTAAGCCTTACATTTATTTAAATGTTTAATTTCATTGATGTCTGGACTCTGACAGGCTAATAATTTTCAAAATCACCAATGCCCCTCAAAGTTCAAATGATATGAAATCATTACAAATCTTGTTTCACTAGCCATTTAGTCCTGCATTGGCAGTAGTTTCTAAACCATTGATCATTGTAAATCTAATGGTTAAAGGGTGATTTCGTAGGTTTAAGTTGGCAAGACTAGCACTTTGTGCATTTCATTTCGGAATGCAACTACAACCATACATCAAATGTTCATCAAACAGTTGAGTAATTTATGAATTATGATATAAATAATAAACATGTGTTTTAAACTTGTTTTAAACTTTAATGCGCTAGGATTGACATCAATGCCAAGGGGTCGGTAACTTAACATTGAAAATGACTTAATAAAATGAATAATGATACCAGGAACCGGGGGAGAAGGTGATGAGGGAGCAAACCCGAGACACAGAAATACACTCACAAAATAGAGAATAATATTTTATTCATAAATATTGAACTTCTTACATGCAAAGGATCTCAAATCCCCAAGCTCTGTATTACATGCAAATTACAGACTTACAGAAAATTACCCAGATCCCCCTTTACGCGACGCGAACTACTCCCAAAAGTTGCAAAAATTTGAAACAAGCCCTAAATAGGCCATTTCGGTTTGGAACCAAAACAACCTTCGAGATAAGATTTTTGATGATTTGGCACCAAAATTACAATTTGAAATTCAAGTTTAAATTCACGGTTGAAAATTAGCATATTTCTAAAATATGCACCAACTTCCGGCAGCCATAACTTTTAATCCGACCGTCGGATCTTCAATGATAATACCTTTTCGGAAAGCTCTCGAAAAGACGATTTTCCACAAAGCAGGCCTTTGGTTGACTACTTTGGTGTTTCCGCAAATTTTCAGGCCCATCCGGGATCGTTTGGTGCCTCAAACTGAGCTCGGAAGGTTTTTCAGGGCAAAAAGCAGAAATTGGAACTTGAATAACTTTCAAGTCGTGAATGATCTTGACCTGATTCTTTCACTAGACTGTGTATTTTCTATCCTGAACCTTCCCATAAATTTCTGTCTTCCCACGACTTCAAATGCAAACACGCTAAAAATAGAAGTTGAGCAGAAAAAGCGAAAAGTAGTTCTAAAAGTTGGAAACTCTTATTCGACGAAAAGGGTATCCAGAAATACAAAAACATCTACAAAAGAAAACAACAGGAACAAAAATGGAAATCATCTTTTGGGTGATGCAAGATTGCCCTCACACCACTAGATGCTCCTACATCAGAAGGTCAGCGACAAATTAGAAATCAATAACATTTTAATTTTTGGTAAACCCTAACAGAGTGACAACTTTTAGTGTTTATAATGTTTTTTTGTCAATTTGATGGCAACTTTCTTTTTTCATTTGTATTGATTTATGTTTTACTTTTAAATATGCATGCAATTATTTCATAAATAGATAATACTTAATTTCTCAAAGGAGGAAAAAAATGATTTGAATAGATTCATGACATAGACACTGAACTAAGAAAATAACTCTTTGATGGAAACTTTCTTTTTTCATCTGTATTGCTTTATGTTTTACTTTTAAATCTGCATGCAATTATTTCATAAATAGATAATACTTAATTTCTCAAAGGAAAAAAAAACTGATTTGAATAGATTCATAGACACTAAACTCATAAAATAACTCTTTACTATAAATTTATGGGTATGTGCGAGATCATGATGGTCCAAAAAGTGGTGATATGATGGTATGTGTAGGCTATGTGGTTGATGACTTTTTTTTACCCAAAATTGATGAAATGAAAAGGGTTTTTAAAGGAGATTTTTAGCTTTCCACCAATATAAATTATCTTTACTTTGAATTAATAAATAAAAATTATTCATTTTCTATTTGAATTACGGCTAAAGTCTTGATTGATAGGTTGATTGAAAAACATCTATAGCTTTCAAATGGTATTAATTTTTTTGAATCCAAAACATGCATCACATTCTATGCTTCACATACTATAGGATTAAAAAAATAAAATGAATTTCATGAAGTTTTGACCAAGTTAAGGTGGTCGGCATACGATTTTTTTATTTTTTAAAAGTTGTAATAAAAAAATCATAATTAATTATTTACTTGGAAAAAAATTACAAAAAAATATGCATCACATCAGGACATAAGTCCTCTCCTTATATCTAAAATCTTATAAAAAAATATTATCATTTTATTTTGGTTAGGGTGGTCAGACAGACACCTACTTCTTATTTCTTCCCTGAAATGTAAGTACAACAATGAAATTTCAAATTTTCACCTTGAATAGATTTTTTTTTAAATAAACCTATTAGTTTATAAACTAAATTCAATTTTCTATAGGTTCTATTCTTACATATTTTTTAAATAATACATATAACTTATTCAAATTTTTACATCAAGTTGCCTAACTTTTATTTTTCTGAATTTTTTGCCACTTAAGGGCCTATTTTTTCCATGATGATCTTGCACATACCCATCTTTAAAAAAAAAAAAACTTGTACTACACAGACACCTTTTATGAATTACCCATCTCCAATGACTTCATCTTCTTCCTTGAACGTAGACCCTTCTTTTCACACATCTTTTGTCTGGCAATGTCTTTGAGATTCTCTATGACCTCCTCGACCTCCATTAGCTCAACACATATTTTGAGTGCTTACCACCTACACTCTACACCTTTTTGACACAGAGCTTTGGTGTGTCCTTCTAGCTACTTGATAAAGAGATGATTTAAATGGGCGAGCTTCGAGCGTCCACCATCCATGCCTTCAAACTTAAAAATCCCCACTCCTGGTATCACCCGTTCCAGAATGCCTTCCATATCCTCTAAAAAATATTTGTGAACCAAAGTTTTTCATGGCTTTCCTCACTACATCCACTGGCTCTCCTAAGTCCAAACCCCAAACCATGACCAATGAATAAATATCCATATTGGTCCTATATCTGTGCTTTAATTTTTCAAATCCATTACCAAAAATAAATTGAACTGCCTGCACCACCTGCGCATCCTTGAAGAGAAATGAACCCAACAACCACTTCACAGATGCTTTTCCAATGAAAGGGTCCAACTTCCTCCGCGATGTTAAGGTGAAACTATCCTCCATTATTTCTCTAGTTCACTGGCTTCTATACAACCATCCACTGTCGACCGGCTACATGAGATCTATGTCTAGAAGTTAATACATCTCAATTTACTAGCAATCTTAATTAATACTGATTCCTGAGCGTACGTCTAGTGCCAAAAAAAAAAACCTTCATCAATGCTTCACTTCTTATAGAAACTTTCATGGCTCCTTCGCTTACTAAAAAATGTTTAATTCGCTAAAAAAATTTCTTATTCATTTAAAAATAGGTTTAATTTTCCAATGAATTTTATTTTTTAGTTTGGAAAAAAAAATTAATTGCCAACAAAATTATTCTTTTGGTTTGAAAATAGGTTTAATTCACCAATTGAAATATTTTATTGGTTTGAAAATAGATTTTAATCACCAATGGAAAAATTTTAGTGGTTTTAAAAAATTTGCATTTCGCCAAGATTTTCCATAGACTTCTAGCGATTAGAAAAGATTCACCAATTGACATTATTTTTTTTTCATGAAAAATGAAAAAATTCGCCACTAAAATTAATATTTTTATTTGGAAGTATACAAGATTCATTAGGATTTTACACCTTTTCCGAGGGGGGGTTTCTTAATTTTTTCCTTGAGCATAACATACCTCATGAGGACCTCAAAAACTTTTCTCCAAACGCCAAGCATGTCCACATGATTAAATCCATTCTAGAGTCTATTCACCTTCTCGCCATCTTTCAAGAATTGTTCCATATCCTTTTGATAGTGGCCTTTAGATTTATGAGGGATGCACACTCCCTCCAAAGATAGCCCCGTCACCTCCTTAATTAACTCAGTAGTCACAATGAATGAGGTCTCACTAATTGTGATAGTGTCATTCACCTAGGATGTAGCAAACTCCACCAAAACCTTGGGGTCATGCATGTGCATCCCTTCCACAAATGAGGAAAACTTGCCCCACTGCAAGATAGTCTAGACTTCCCTGTCTAGTTTCCAAACCTTGTAGCTATTAGGATTTTCTTGAACTAGATCACCTCACATTGCAAAAAACTCAAACTTCAAAATAGGTCCACATAGACTATAGAAATGACTAGATGAAAACCTGAGCCATCCATTAAGGTGTTTATAAAAAGGCAGCATGAAAGGGGTAATTTTCCATAAATGAAAAGTGTGGAAAATATCAACAAGAACTAATAGTGTATCCAACTGAATTTCCAATTAGTACTACTTTAGCCTTATGTGGTAAATTAAATCACATACATGACCAGGGATATTGAGGATATTATCCCATATTACTAAATTTGGTGTGAAGGTGTCAAGATTTTCCAATGCATCAAAAAATTTATTTCCATTTCAAAACACGTGAATAATACTAAAATTTTCAAGATTAATCATAAGATTTCAAGCCAAAGATAGGGGATGTTGGAGGTTCTAGCAAGGAGAGGCCTTCCCTGTCAACATGAGAATCATGTTTTGAGAATCTCTCTCAATGATTAAGTTGGACAACCCAACCTACGTGTCAATTTGTATGTTGTGAAAATATGTCATCACCTCAGCAAAGCTAGATGACTACACCCCCAAGTTGACCTCATAATACAATATTAAATTTCTTTTGTGATCTTAGATAACCCCACCCCCACCCGCTTGACTCGGGTTAGGTTTGGAAGAGCCATCAAAGTTAAGCTTCAACCAACTAGGGTTGGGGGGACTAGGGAGTATTACACCTATCCAAATGAATGAAAGAGCTAAGTGAATTGAGAACCTTAGATAGGTTCTAGGTTTCTACAATAGAGACTTCCAAATTGTTAGGATTTCTTTTAGGCTTACAAGAGGTGAATGCAATAATTTTGATAATAGATGACTAACGATCTTATTGGCCACCACTAACCATGAGGAATTTTCATCTTTGATGGCCCTATTATTATGCTCCTTCCAAACACCCACCCAGTAAAGAATAGAGAATGCCACTCGAGCTCCACAATCAAAGAGTGAGACACTAGGGGACACCAACTATCTAGAATACAATGAACATCCTTCTTCTAGACCCAACTGACATTAAATAAAGACTATATTTTTTCCTAACCATCCAAGAGTAGGAACAATCAAGGAGTAGGTGGGGGATAGAATTGATTTTGTTCTCACTCAAGAAACACCAATTACCAAGTTGTAAACCTTTCTTTTGCAAGTTATCAAGTGTGGATTATTTTATGGAAAACTATCCACACAAAAAAAATGACTTTAGGGAGGGAATTCCTTGTCTAGAGTTGCTTCCAATCAACCTGAGGATCTTAGGTATTGGATAGAATATTGCAAGTAGTCTTAAGAGAGTACATACCATCCTTGGAAGTTGTCCAAACCAAAGAGACTAACAAGTTGGAAGGAAAGAACTTGTAATGCTTAACATTTTTAAGAAGCTCTTCAACCATGAGATGGAGGGGGGGATCAAACCAATTCGGGTAAATCTTCCATCTAGGTGAAACAACAAAATTATCCAAGTAATCAAAAACCTTAGAGCCCGACCAATCATAGAGGTTGGTCCTCATTGCAAACAAAATTGGATGAAGACCAAGAGCTAGAGAGGAGAGCCATTTTTATCTCAAAAAGAGACCAAGTTACTTGATCTAACTAGCTAAGAGGAACCTAAAGAGAGTAAACTCATGGTCTTTAAGAGGTTATTCCATATAAAAAAATGAGTAGGAATAACTTCGTTGTTCAATAGAGAGAGGCCATTTCATCCTTACAAATACTTGTCCTTGAGGATAGAGATCCATTCCGCCTGAGTGTTTAGAAGCTTCCAAGAGATTTTAGTTATAAGAGCTATATTCATCAATCTAGTTTATCACAAATATAGGCCACCATGACATTTCCTAGAGAACACAGTATTCGATCACTAGGGAGAACATGCTCCTCTCTTCAGTCCCTGACCAAAGAAATATTCACTAGATTTGTTCGAGTTTCTCTAACATCGTGGTAGGCATTAAAAATAGAGACATTAGGTACACAACCAAACTTTGAAAGGTGGATTTTAGAAATGAAGTGTTTATATTCAGAAACAAAAGTGATTTGTACCACTTTCAAATTTAGAAATATCAAAATTAGGAATTTTTGAACTTATTTACCAACTTGATTACAAAAAATGATCTTGCACACACTAGTTAGTGAATTTGAAAAACACCTAGGTATTATAGGACCAAAATATAAGAAAAAAGGGTATTTGTATATAACAATTTTATTATTAAACTTTACCCCCACTTTGAATTTAATGTGAGATACATGGAAATGCATGTGAAAATCCAAAATGTGATGTAAATAGCTCTTAGAAAATAGAAGGATCTTGATTCATATAAATAACATATCATAATTTTGGATTTTTTTTTCATCTCCATGAATGCTCCATCATGAGGACTTCTTGATTCTCATAGTTTTGCAATGGGAAATGTGTGTCCCAAACATTTTAATAGGATCACAAAGCACAACTTGCTAAATTATTCTAAGTGTATAAATTTAAAGTTCATTCTTTAATTTCTTCTATTATCACACCAGATCTATCCTACATTTCCAATTCAAATATTAATTAAATAAATATTAAATTTTTTTAATTAATAAATTTCATCATTTTTATAATGTTAATTAAATAAGTCTTATTTGTTTAATTAATAAATATAACTGTTCTTTAAACATTAATGAAATAAATTATTAGCCGATAGGCTATTTTGTTTGATGTTTCTGCTAGGATTTTTGTCAGCCCAACTGCGAATTGGATTTGCTAGCACCGGGGGTCTGTCGACTGGCGGGGAGGCCACCATTTTTTTTGTGTGGTGACATGGGCATTGGTAATTATGTGGGTTGGTGGTGGTGGAGAATGGTGTCCTAGATACAGGGAATGTGAATGGTAAGCATTTGTTGGTGTGAGGGCCAATGTATCCTGTCGTTGCATGATGGCAAAAAATGAAGTAAATGCAATATTGAATGTTAGCATGTGGGAGAGTATACTTTGATGAATTTGTATTGTCAGAAGAGCCATTGTGGTGTTTGTTTGATAGCAGGCTATTGTTAAATTTGTCACCTTTGACTCCATTTTTTAGCAGGTTGGAGGGTTTTAAAACTGTTGAGTTGTGGAATCAGTAAGTCATTTTGCATGGGTATTTTGCATAAATGATTAATTTATTATATATGTCTTTCGTTCTCAACTTATTGTTCATTTTGATAGTAGGTTTCAGGGTTTTAAAATTGATGTGTTGTGTAATGTGCAACAAAGTATATTGATTAAGTTGCATTGTCAAAAGAGCCATTGTGGTGTTGGGTTGATAGCAGACTAATGTAAAATCTATCACCTATGGTTCCCTGGTTTGTTTCATAGGAGACAACTGTAAAAATCATTGGGTTTTGTTTCTTTTTTTTCTGGATTGAAAGGTTTGAAAACTGTCATTCTTTGCAATTTTTAAGTTGTTTTACATGGGTGTTTTGTATAGATTGTTTTTGTTGTCCAAATTCTATAACCCATTCTGTATTGATGTTTGGTGTTATCATTTTCTGTGGATGGAGAAATTGCAGTTGAATCTTTTTTTGTTTCATCAAGAAATATGGTTAGGGTTTGTAATTTTTTCGTTCTTGGTTTTTTTTGTAGTTATCTCTATTCATTTTTTCCCTTATACCCCTTACCATAGGAGCAATAATAGTTAAATCTAGGTTCTTCCATCAAAATGGTTAGGGTTGGTAATTTTATTGCATAATTGCATATTAAGATAGGAGTGATTGTATATGCCTGGATATACAGAGGGTTTGTTATTTGTTTGAATTTTCCGATGGGATTTTTGTCAGCTAAGCCTTGAATAGGATTTGTTTGTAATAGGTGTTTTAGAATTTATTTGTTTCTCTATAATATTTAATTCCATCGAATGTAGCTTTGATTTTCTGTGTAATGTGTGAGGAAGTATATTCATTAAGTTGCATTGTCAAAAGAGCCATTGTGTTGTTGGTTTGATAGTGGACTATTGTGAAAATGATAGTATTGTTTGATAGTAGATTATTGTAAAAATTGTCGGCCTTTGTTCCGTTTTATGGAAGATTGGAGGGTTTTAAAATTGTGGTGCTGTGCAATTTGTAAGTTGTTTTACTTGGTTGTTTTGTATAAATGGTTTATTTATTGTTTATGTTAAAACTCTTTTTCTCTAGAATCTGTAAGTCATTTTCCATGGATGTCTGTAGTTATGGTTTTGTATGGATGAAGAAATTGCAAATATATAAATATGCAGAGTGTTTGTTATTTGTTTGAAGTTTTCGATGGGATTTATGTTACCTGAGTCGTGAATATGATTTTTTTATGTTTAAATTCAGAGATAGAAACATATAACAAGAAGATATTAACAATAAATTAGTCATCTGTGCAAAAAACCCATGTAGAAAATAGTATAACCCCACAAACTTGATTGAAAATTTGATTTGCATCACCTCAAACTAAATATTATGGATAAATAGGGAAATTGTAAAAGAGGTATTAGAATAACACTAATGTATCTTGGAGTCTCGATTAAGTGTGTATATGTATATATATGTATGTATGTACATATATATATATGTACATACATACATATATATATATATTTGTGTGTGTTTGTGTGTGTGTGTGTGTATGTATGCATATGTATATATATATACAAGGGTGACAAAAATTACTAAGCCGAACCATTTTTTTTTATGAAAGAAAGAAGATTTGACTGCAACTTCACCTACAAAGAGCAATAATCTCTTTGAAGCCTCAAAAATGGGTATAACTATGTATATATATAAATAGAAACAATAAACAAGTGTGACAAAAATTACTGAGCCCAACCATATTTTTTTGGTGAAATATAAAAGATTTGACTGCAATTTCTCTGCCTGCAGAGAGCAATAATCTCTTTCAAGTCTCAAAAATGGGTATAATGCCAAACATGGAAACATTTAACAAGAAGAAATTAAGAATGAATTAATCATCTATTCAAAACACCCATGCAAGCATCAGTATAATGCCACACGCTCCTTTAAAATTTTGAGTTGCATCAGTTGACACTATATATTGTATAGAAATAGAGAAATTGTAAAAGACCTACTAGACTAACACTAAACAACCACTAGTGAAATTTTATCTCCAATATGTCAATTTGGTTTCATATAGCCCTAAACCCTAGACACAAATAGCTACAATTCCTCTTGTGGTAATGGTTTCAACTCCAAAGATATGCATAGACAATGAAAACTGATGAGGGCGCAGCCTGAGAGTTAGAAAATAACCCACAAACAAGAGAATAATTTTATTATTTAGAAAATGGAGCTTCTTACATGTAGAGGATCTCAAATCCCCAAGTTCTACAACACATGCAAGTTACATATAGCTACAGAATCACCCTTTCGGAATATGCGAGTTTGTCCCCAAAAAGTTACCCAAAAATTAGAAACCTACCCATAAATAGAGCTCCTCTTTAGTTTGAAGCCAAAAAAACATTAAATTTGGGTTTAGGCAGTTTGGTGCTGGAAAATTACAACTTGAAGTTCCAATTTCAAAAGAACATTTGCAATTGTATCTTCTAGAAAGTGCGCCAACTTCCCAAGGCCATAACTTTTGATCCAGGACTCTGATTTGCGAACCGTTTGAATCATTGGAAAGGTCTCAAAGTCAACAGCGCACTCAAAATCTGCTATGCCAATTTTGGAAAGTTTTGAGGCCGATCCAAGAAATCTAAGTGTCTCAAATCTAACTCGAAAGATTTTTAGGTGCAAATCTAGGAAACTAAAACTGCAATATCTTTCAACCCAAAAATAGAAAATAAAAACCACAAATTGGGAATTTCATTATGACAAAAGGGTATCCAAAAATGTAAAAACATCTAAAAACAAAGAAACTTGAAATTTAACTATTTTTGGGTGATGCAAGATTGCCCTTACCATTGGATGCTCCTACATCAGACACCCAGGGTAATTTGAGAAGTGACCCTGTCACGTCTCAGGTGGTGGAGGAAAACCCAAACAGTTGACCTTTGCCTTAGGCAACAGGATGAATCTTCAATAGGTCTTCCTTTCCATTTCACCAGATATTCTTCATACCACCTATTCCTGGTACTCCTTCCCACACGACTATCCAGGATTTCTTCAATCTCCTCCTTTTCTGAAGTAGGTGTTGGAATTCCACACTGTTCCATCGTTGGTACTTCCTCTGTGCCACCTTCATGATACTCTATCAAATCTAAAATGTTGAACACAGGGGAAATGTTGAATCCATCTGGAAACTCTACCTCATATGCATTCCTTGAATCATGCCTCTTCAAAATTTTATAGGGACCAAACTTCTTCATCTTCAAGTTGTTATATGTTCCCACTGGAAACCTTTCTTTCCTCAAGTGGACCATCACTTCATCACCAATCTGAAACTCCTTATACCTCCTCTTCTGATCTGCCTTAGACTTATACTACATATTCATCTTGTTAATATGTTCTCTTACCTTCTCATGTATATCCTTGATGTGTTCTACAAAATCTTTGGCTTCAGCACTTATTTTCTTCTCTTGGTCCATCTTCCTCAATTCTGGAGCTATTCTGGGGCTACCTCCATACACAATTTGGAATGGTGATCTACTAGTGCTTCTATTGACATAATTGTTGTAAGAAAATTCTACTTGGGGTAAAATCAAGTCCCATCCCTTGGGTTTATCTCCTACCAAGCATCTAGTAGGTTACCCAGACTCCTATTAACAACCTCTATCGCCCATCTGTTTGTGGATGGTGTGCAGAACTGAACTTCAACTCGTCTCAACTTCTTCCACAAGGTCCTCCAAAAGTACCCCACAAATTTGGTGTCACGATCTGAAACAATACTCTTTGGTAGACCATGTAGCCTCACCACCTCTTTGAAGAACAAGTCAGCAATGTGGACTACATCATGGGTCTTCTGACATGGAATGAAATGTGACATCTTCAAAAACCTATGAACCACCACAAAGAAAGAATCATTCCCTCATTGTGTCCTTGGCAAACCAAGAACAAAGTCCATACTTATATCCTCCCATGGCCTCTATGGTACTGGTAAGGGCTGATATAATCCTGTATTTGACTCACTCCTTTAGCCATCTGACATACCCTATAGCTTTGTACAAACTTCTTCACATCCTGTGACAACTGAGGCTAATAATGCTCACTGATAATGGCAATGGTCTTGTCCCGACCAAAATGTCCTGCCATTCCTCCACTATGCTTCTCTTTTATCAGGTTCTCCCTCATGGAACTCCTCAGAATACACAATTGACTTCCCTTAAATAACATGCCATCCTTTATTATGAAATCCAGCCACCTTGTCCTATCCACTGTAATAGGTTCCTTGAAAGCTTTCCAAGCCTTTGCAAAATCAGGATCTTCTGCGTACAGGGTCTTAAGTTCATTGAACCCAACCACTTCAATCTACATCTTTGTCATCAATGTATGCCTCCTACTTAAGGCATCTGCACCCTATTTGACTTCCCACTCCTATGTTTCAAAACAAAGGTATAACTCTACAAAAACTCTACCCATTTCATATGCCTCTGATTTAATTTTCCCACTATTTAGGTACTTCAAGGCCTAATGATCAGTATATAGAACAAATTCCTTCAGCAACAAATAATGTCTCCATTTCTTTAATGCTTGAACTATTGCATAAAATTCCTGATCATATACAAAATACTTTCTCTTGGCATCATTTAATTTTTCACTTAAATAGGCAATGGGCTTACCTTCTTGGCTCAACACTGCTCCAATGGTACAACCACTAGCATCACAATCCACCTGAAACACCTTGTTGAAATCTGGGAGGGCTAGAATAAGTTGCTCTGTCACCTTCTGCTTCAACAATTCAAAACTTTTTGCCGCTCCACTGCTCCACTTGAATTCTCTTCTATCCCCTCTCATTGTTTCAGTCAGGGGTCCACAAATACTATTGAAGTTTCTAATGAACTTTCTATAAAAACTAGCCAAACCATGGAAAGATCTCACCTCGGTAGCAGTTCTTGGGGTAGGCCATTCTAGAATAGCCTTCACCTTCTCTGGGTCCATCTTGAGACCTGCTGAGACAACAAACCCCAAGTACACTAACTCCCTCTTCAAAACTACACTTATTCAGATTAATCAATAGTTTCTCTTCTCTTAACTTCTCAAAGGCTCTCTGAATATGCATCAGATGCTAATCCAATGTCTTACTGAAAATTAAAATATCATCTAAATACACACTAACAAAACTTCCCAGAATTATTTTAGTACCTTGTTCATGAGCCACATTAATGTGCTCGGTGCATTGGTTAGCCCAAAAGGCATGACTAACCACTCGTACAAGCCCTCTTTGGTCTTGAAGGTAGTCTTCCATTCATCTCCCTCTCGAATCTGGATCTGGTGATATCCACTCTTCAGATCAATCTTTGTGAAGTATTGAGCTTCACTCAAACAGTCCATCAGGTCATCCATCCTTGGCAGGGGAAATCTGTACTTGATTGTTATCTTGTTTATGGCTTGGGAATCTGTACACATCCTTCACTCCCCATACTTCTTTGGTGCTAGTACTGTAGGTACTACACATGGACTCAAACTCTCTTGTATCAAACCCTTTCTCAACAACTCTTAAACTTGTCTATTCAACTCCTCATTTTTTGCTAGAGTCATTCTATGAGCTACCTTATTTGGTAAACTGGCTCTAGGAATCAAGTCAATCTGATGATTGATCTTACTTATTGGTGGTAAACCCTCAGGTAGATTATTAGAAATAATATCTTGAAAATCATCCAACATCCCAGAAACTTCTTCTGGAACCTTCTCACTATCCTCCTTACTCACTCTAGGAATCAATGCATAACACACACGCTCATGCTTCATACCTTTTAAAAAAATTCTTCCATCTACATAACAAATTGTAGCACTACTGCATACCTTTTCTTCGGTCTCCTTCAGGGGTTTCAACTTGTGACGAACCCCATCCTTTGTCAAAGAATAAGTGTTTGCATGGCCATCACGTATAGCTCACCTATAAAACTACCACGACCTCCCCAACAACATGTGACATGCATCCATGGGTATGATATCACAGAGTACCTCATCATGGTAGCTCCTGATCTTGAACTTTACTAGACACTGCTCATTGACCAAAACTTTGTGGTCTTTCTGCAACCAGGCAATTTGATATGGATGCGGGTGTCTTTCCCTCTTTAGCTTCAACTTTGTGACCATCTCTTTTGACACCAGATTATTGGTGCTCCCACCATCAATAATGACATCACAACATTTTCCTTCACACTTGCACCTTCATTTCCTGATCCACAGGGCTCTCTGGCTTCTCCCATCCTCCCGAATGTTCATTAGGCCTCCTCATCCATGTCCTTCCATGTCTTCCTTTGTTTACCCTTCCTTGAGTCTTTGTGTGGACATTCATAGGCTTGATGCCCTTCTTCACACCACCACGTTCCTTCCGGCTTCCACCTCTTCGGATCCTTGTCCATCTCCCACTTGTCCTCTACCTCTTTGATGCATTGTTTTGATCATGAGGGGTGGTGGATGTCATTCCTTTGGCTTCGGCTGGTACCCACATCTTCACTTTTCTTTTCATCATCATTTCGGCTTCCTGAAGGTCTTCCACTGCCCCTTCCACTTTGACCTCCTCATCCTTTTTGTTTGCCATCAAATCTTTTGTTCAGCTTCTCTTCCACCTTCAGAGCAAACTGATATGCATCCTCAATGGTGGTCATTCTGACTAAGTTTAACTCCTTCTGAATGCTCGGCCATAACCCATTAAGATATTGGGCTACCTTCTCCTTATTGGCCTCTATGTGGCCTATTCTGATGATTATCTTTTGAAAATATTCAGTATATTCTTTCACAGATCCACTTCCTTGCTTCAACCCTTGCAATTTCTTCAGCAGATCTAACTCGTAGTCCACTGGTATGAACTACTTCTTTAGTTTCTCTACCATGCAATCCCATCTGGTGATATTTCATTTTCCTCTTCGATTTCTTTCCAACTGGACCTCTTTCCACCAAATACTAGCATGGCCCTTCAACTTCATTTTTCGCAAACTTAACTCAATTTGGGTCCTCTATTTCCTCATACTCAAAATAATCTTCTAGCTTGTTGATCCAGTCAATCAACTCTTCCGGGTTCAGACTTCTGGAATAACTAGGGATGTCTACTCTAGGTCTTTTCCCAATCTTCGAAATGGCCCTTATTAGCCTCATTTGGTCTTGGTCAATTGCTTCTTCTTCCTCTCCTTCATCCTCACTTTCCTCCCTTGGTTTTAACCCTCTTCTCAACTGCTCTTGTAATGCATCAATCTGTCTTTGGAGGGCTACCAATGCATCTCTTCCACTAGCATTTCTACCGCCTCGACCACCTCTGGCACCATCACACCTACCAGGCATCACTCTTGGAGGCATCTTTCTTGACCTCGACCCACAACCATGGTCCTGGTGTGAACTGCCTCACGATCAGTGATCTGTCCACACACTCAAAAAAACTCACTATGATACCACTTGATGAGGGCGCAGCCTGAGAGTTAGAAAATAACCCACAAACAAGAGAATAATTTTATTATTTAGAAAATGGAGCTTCTTACATGCAGAGGATCTCAAATCCCCAAGTTCTACAACACATGCAAGTTACAAAAAGCTATAGAATCACCCTTTCGCAATATGCAAGCTTGTCCCCAAAAAGTTACCCAAAAATTAGAAACCCGCCCATAAATAGAGCTCCTCTTTAGTTTGGAGCCAAAACAACATTAAATTTGGGTTTTGGCGGTTTGGTGCAAGAAAATTACAACTTGAAGTTCCAATTTCAAAAGAACATTTGCAATTGTATCTTCTAGAAAGTGCGCCAACTTCCCGGGGCCATAACTTTTGATCCGGGACTCTGATTCACGAACCGTTTGAACCGTTGGAAAGGTCTCGAAGTCAACAACGTGCTTGAATTTAGCTATGCTGATTTCAACAAGTTTTGGGGCTGATCCGGGAACTCTAAGTGCCTCAAATCTAACTCAAAAGATTTTTAGGTGCAAATCTGGGAAACTAAAACTGCAATATCTTTCAACCCAAGAATAGAAAATAAAAACCATAAATTGGGAATTTCATTATGATGAAAAGGGTATCCAAAAATGTAAAAATATCTAAAAACTGAGAAACTTGAAATTTAACTATTTTGGGGTGATGCAAGATTGCCCTTACACCACTAGATGCTCCTGCATCAAAAACAATAGACCAACAGTGAAAGAAAGAACGTTTAACTACAATTTCTCTTATGGTAATAGGTATATATATGTTATACATATATGTACATATATATATACATATATACATGAATATGTTGTAAATTATAGCTACATTATTTGGCATTAAATATTATAGACAAATAGGTAAATTGTAAAAAACTATAAGGAAAACACTAGAGAATGACATACATTTGATTTGTAAGTATCATCCTAATACCTCTTACAGCTGTTACATAGGTTGCTTGTCTTGAACCCATATGTTGCATGATTTTCTTTTTCCTACTATCCACCTTTCACATAATGTGCATATTTTTTGATAGGCGCTTGCTTGGGATATGAATGAGTTTATCCCTATCCATCTTTGGCCTTATAACTGTTACCCTTGGAGAAATTGTAGTTGAATCTTGTTTGTTTTCTCAATAAATATGCTTAGGGTTAGTATTTTTATTGCCCTCCATTTATTTTTTTGGTTATATATTTTTATCTATGCTATTGGACACATTAACATAGGACCATTTGCAAATTATGAGCACATTGGATATAAAATTAGTTTGGTGGTTGGTAAGTGTTATTGTCTCTAATATCTCTTTTATCTATTCAATTTATTTGTTTGAAATTTCTAGCAGGTTCCCTGTCGGCTTGGCTGGAAAGAGGATTTTTCATGCAATAGCTCTTTTGCAAATTCTCTATTTGACTGCAAAGCAGAATATTGGTACTCATTGGATTTATGAGTTCTATTTAATATGGGTTTCATTCTAGACAATGTAGCCTCAAATTTGAATTGAGAAACCAAGTTTTACACAACCTACTTGTATTCTACGAAAATGTTTAGTGTGGGCTCCAGCTCATCTATGATTTAGCTATGATTTTTAACTTTTCTTTTAATATTTGTTTTACAATTTCCCTATTTTGTCTATAACATTTAGTGGCAAATAATGTCGCTTGAATTTACAATTGAGAAACTAGTAAAGGATGTGTCTAATACCTCTTATACAATTCTCTATTTGTCTTCAATATTTACCTATAAAGGATGTAGGTTGAATCTTATATCAATATGTTTCAAATTTTGTTTTTTGTCTATAAGTTCAAAGAAATCGGCAAGGTCTTTTTTACATAAAAAAGATTTAGGGTCACCTCATATAATTATTCTCCTACCGTGATACATCACAAATGATCAAAAACCAATACTAAACATATTTGTACAAGACAAGGTTTGAAAACAAGGCCTTTCATTACAACAAGAGGGCCTGTTGTAGCCACGGAATTGTCCTACACCATGTAGAGGTCTTTTGGTGCAATTTGTAGCAAACTAGTGGCAGCTTCACCAAAAGAAATACATCAAATCCTGGTTGAATCGTTACATATGTATATACATATTTTCTAAATTTGAGCTCCACTATTTGGTAGTAAATATCATAGAGAAATAGGGAAATTGTAAAAGAACTATTAGGAAAAGACTTAGGAACCACAAAAAATGAGAGAATATGACACCGAACATTAAATAGAGCTTTGAAATAGGGGGAAAGAATATCATAAAACATATTTAGACAACACATGTATGTAATAGTTGGTTGAATGGGATTGCAGCTTTAACTACAAAAAAATAGTGAAAGTTGCATTCGTCGATTTGCAAGTAAGGTTGTGGCATTATACAAATTTTGTAGAGATTGTTGCACCATACAACTGTTGCCATACGCTAAATAAAATAAGTAATGTCATAAAGAGTTGGGCTTACATATTTGATTTGGGAAGTTGAAAATATTTTTGTATAGGCATGGAGGAA
>VDFB02260797.1:0-57312 GCA_007258455.2 Sequoia sempervirens | reverse complement strand
CATCTTGGTGACTCTATACTTGAGCGTAGGTTGAATTAAAGTATGTGTCCACCTTTTTGATCCAAGCTCTCGCTGAAGTTTTACTAGACCCATCAAAGTAAGGGAGATTAAACTTTCCTACCTTCCTTTGCAAGTCATTATGGTGTTCTCAATTACCCCTGCTGGGCATATGCCTCATCCTGAGATCTATATAATCCCTAAGTGATATGTCCTACTAGGAACCAGGCTTTGCATCATCCTGCATCTCAATCATTGTGAGCTCCTAATGGGGTTGTGCCTCCACTCTTGGTGGAAAATAGACATGACTGGTCTAGCCATGGCTTCCCTATTGTGTTGATTGGCTGCTCCACACTGGCCCATATCATTTCCTTGCCCATTATTGCCTCTATTACCTCCGTTTTTCACTCCAATCAATTTAGCTCCTCAACCAACTGTGCTAGACACTGATTGGTTTCTTGGCTTCCCCTAACCATAGCATCCAAGAGAAGCATCATGCGATCTAGTTCAACATTTGCTCTTTCAGCTCCTTCACCCCTTTCACCCGTATTTTCAGAGCTTGCTGATCCTACTGAGTGTGTTTCAAAGTGTTGTTCCTCTCTCTCACAAGGCCAATGTTCCCACAAATTCTCTTCATGTTTTCTGAATCTTTCAGGGTATCTTCTCTCTCTATCACTAATGCTCATAGGATGGCTTTACCCACTGGCTGGTAGGAATGTTTGTGCTCTGATACCATTGTAATAACCACCCTTGATTTTTTTTTGAAACTGTTTGTTGATTGTGATGTTTTGCTGGTGTGTTTTGGTTTCTTTGTTTCACATATTTTCATCAATGCATTGCATACATATGAAATATTGCAGAGAAAGGGAAATACCAAGAAACAGCATTGCTTTGCACATTCTACTATAACACATCATAATGGCAATTGATTACAAGTAAAATCATACTTAAATGAAGATGTTTCAAATCTGGCAACAATGGTTATCATTAACAATATACCAATTAATAAGAGGATTCGGCTCTTTGCTCTGCAACTTTTTCCGGCTCTGGTTGTTTTTAGAATATTCCCATCCCTGCTCTAATTTGACTATTTCATGGGACAGTTGGGAGGGGGGGGCCTGAGAAGGCTCCCCATTCCAAGGTTGCTGTCTTTTTGTCTGGCACTGTCTGCTATGGTAACAACCAACTTTGTTGTTCCCCATGTGACTTCTCCTCATTGTACCTTCATCCTTTCCCTTGGGGGAAGGACTAAGGGTATTTCTGGAAAGGCACCCTTGTCACCTCCTCTTGGGCTTGACTCTTTCTTCTCTGTGGAAGAACCGATATCCTATGTGGAAAAACTGGTGGGTATTGACTCGCCAGCTTCGAGTAAAAGGTCGTCGAAGTTTGCTTCCTACTCTGTGACTGGTTGGGAAGTTGATGTTCTTGAAGCTTTGATGTTGAAGGCTATGGACAGCCTTAAACTGGCGCTGGTTGGCAAGTTTTTGGCCTATCGCCCGAATATCAAATTGGTATGTCAATGGGCTACCTCAACTTGGAATCTTAAAGGTAGTGTCTCTATAAATGCTATGCCAAAAGGTATCTTCCTTTTCTCCTTTGTTGTTTATGAAGATATGTTTAAGGTGTTAACTGGCAGTCCTTGGGCCTTTGACTCTGGGTTTGATAACTTTCTTTCTCTCTACAAGTGGAAACTGGGTTTTGATCCTTCGACTAACCTGGGGGCCACGGCTCCAACTTGGGTTAGCCTGCCGGGGCTACCCCTTGAGTTTTGGGAGATGGGTATCTTGAAAGGGATAGCTAATTCTTTTGGCAAGCTTCTGGCTATTGACAAGATCACTCAAGAGAAGTCTAGACTGGTCTATGCTCGTATTTGTGTTAATGTGGCTGTTAATACAGTCTTGCCAACTTCTGTCCTCCTTAAGTCAAAAATTTGGCAACTGCACCCAACCTCTGGAATATGAAATGCTCGCCATTTCTGCCAGCTTTGTAAGAAGTTTGGTCACCTCATTGACTCGTGTGAGAAAAAACCTGTCGAGGAACTCTTTGTTATTGAGAATTCTCTCTCTAAGTAGTTACCCAGGCCCTCTGCGGCTGTTTTTGTTGCTCAACCCCCTAAAAATTCTGCTGCCTCTATGGATATTGTCCTCCAAGGGAAGGAAACCCTAGTCTTTGGCTTGAAGGCTGTTCCGACTGAACCTCTTGCTGTTTCTAATGATTTGGCTAGCTTGAACATCTTGGCTGCTGCCTCTGTAACCAGTTTCCCAACACTGGGCTTCCCGAAAAAAGAGATGCCTACAACAAGGGAAGAAGTGAATATGGACAATGGGGACGAAACTAAGGGGGTCCCCCATATGGAGGTCAATTTGCAGACGTCCCTGGGGAAGGTTCCTGAATCCGAAGTGGGTGTTGATTTGGAAGAAGGTGAACTAGTGCATTCTGACACCAACCTATCCTTGGAGGAAACGTCTTTTGGTCTCAAAAGGAGGCAGGTAACTTGAATGACTCACTGGCCTTGTTGGGATTTCCTCCTAATCCCAGTGATAAAGAAGACGAGGATGATTGGTCACAAGCCCCAATTAAATAAAAAGAAAGAAAGAAGCCGGATGTTGGAGGGGGAAATAAGGTTGGTAGACCATCTCAAAAGGATTCCAGAACCAAAGACACTGTTAGGGATGTGGCTGCTGGGAAACAAAGTACCTTGGATTCGATCATGGGATCAAAGTCCAAAAAGAAGTAGCCCTAGCTGTTCCTTTATGGGGTTTTGGTGTTGTTGTCCCCTATTTTTTGCCAATGAAGTATCTCTCCTAGAATATAAGGGGCCTAAATAGCCTGTATAAACAATTTTTGGTTAAAACTTGTATCTTGGACAATAAAGTGGATGTTCTTCTCCTCCAAGAAACCAAGATGAAGAAGGAGACCTTTGATAAGGCTATTTTGAGTATCTAGCTTGGAGCGAATTATTTTGTTAGTGTTGTTGAAGGAGCTTTGAGAGGTATTGCCACCCTTTGGAATCCCTCAAAATTAAAAGGAACTCTGTGCTTAGCTAGTAGGAACAGTCTGATGGTTTCCCTGGAAGATCTGGCTACCCAAGAAAATTGCAATCTAATAAATATCTATGCTCCCAACTTGAGCAGGGACATGTTGCTGCTTTGGGAGCATCTAAATGATGTTATTAAAAACAAAAAGAATGATCATTGGATGCTGGGAGGGGATTTCAATTCCCCCCTTCTATCTTCAGAAAAGTCAGGGGGGTTGGATGACTATTCTGATAGCATGATGGAGCTGGTTGAATTCATAAACTCTGCTGGGCTTATTGATATCCCTCTTCAAGGCTCCAAGTTCACTTGGTCTAATAGAAACCAACTGATCCAAGTCAAGTTAGATCGGTTTATGATCTCTTCCAATTGGAATATCTCCCAATACCTCTCTCTATTTGCTCTCCCTAGGTTTGGCTCTGATCGTAATGCTCTAGTGCTTAAAAGAAATGTTGATCACAATAGGGGACCTTTCCCTTTCAGATTTGAAATAATGTGGAGCCTTCACCCAAATTTTGCTGCTCTTGTTAAAAGTTGGTGGGAGGAACTATAAGTGGTACCCCTATGTTTTGCCTGGTGGAGAAGCTTAGTAGAATCAAGCAAAGAGTGAAAGTATGGAATAAGGTGACCTTTGGGAATATCTTTGAGATTAATAATGCTCTGGGAAACAGCTTAAAGGAAGTTTAGGATAATATGGAGGTTGGTCTTGTGGATGATGAGACATGTGCAAAGGAAAGAGACCTCAAATCCCAATGGTTTAAGGTAAACAAAAAGGAGGAAATCTTTTGGAAACAAAAGTCTTGTGTTCAATGGCTAACTGAAGGGGATCGAAATACCAAATTCTTCCACCAATCTACCTTGAAACACAGAAGCAAGAACAGGATTAGATGCTTATGAAAGATGATGGCACCATGGTCTCCACTGAAAAAAAAAATAGTTGGGGAAATTGTTAACTTCTTTTCCTCTCACCACAATGTCCCAGGCAATGCAAATTAGGTACATGATGATTTTCTTGAGGTGATCCCTAAAGTTATTTCTGATCTTGACTTAAAGAATATGACTAATGTTGTTTCTATGGAAGAAGTTAAACAAGTTGTGTTCTCTTTTGGAGGCTTTTAAAACCCTTGGCCCAGACGGGTTTCCTCTTGCTTTTTTCTAGACCTATTGGGATATTGTCAAAAATGACCTCTTTAATGCTACTAGAGATTTCTTCAGGTCGAGCAGGCTCCTAAACCAACTAAATGCCACCTTTATTGCCCTTATTCCCAAAAATGTTGATGCCTCTTCAATTAAAGATTATAGACCTATTAGCCTCTGCAATACGATCTATACAATTTTCTCTAAAATTCTTGTGCTTAGACTTAAATCTGTGTTAGGAAAAATGACCGCCCCAAACCAGAAAGGTTTTGTCCAAGGCAGAAACATTCTTGATGTTGTCATCTCTACACATGAAATTCTCCACTCTATGGACCACAGTAAAAATCTTGGGATGGCCTTCAAAATTGATATCTCCAAGGCTTATGATAGAGTCTCCTGGCTGTTTCTCTTTGCTGTTCTTAGGAAGTTTGGGATAGAAGGAAGATTCCTTAAGCTGATCTTTCCCTGTGTAACCTCCCCTATGTGCTCTGCTCTAGTTAATGGTGTCCCCCAAGGCTATTTCTCTTGTGGCCGTGGCCTAAGGCAAGGTGACCCCCTTTCACCCTATTTTTTCATAATTGTTGCTGAGGTTCTAGGAAGGAATATTCAAAAGTTGGTGGACTTTAAAGCCCTAAAAAGTAAAAGGTGTTAAAGCTGCTTCGTCTCTATTGCCTGACTCCCACCAACAATTTGTTGACGACACACTCTTGTTTGGTGAAGCCTCGGTGGGGGAAGCTGGTCTATGGAAACAGGTTCTAAATGACTATGCTACTGTTTCAGGCCAGTTTATCAACTATGAAAAAAGTAAGATATACTTCTTTAATATTGACCAAATTGTGAAGGAAAGAGTGGTGAAGATATTGGGATGTCAGGAAGCTGTCCTATCTGCAGCCTACCTTGGGTTACCTCTGATTTCTAGAAAGTTGGAAAATAATTATTGGAATTAGCTGATTGAGAGAGTTCAAAAAAAGTTGGTAGGGTGGAAGGGGAAACTTCTTAGCTTAGTAGGGAAGATCCAATTGCTAAAAGCTTCCTTACAGAATATTCCTATTTACTTGTCTCTCTTCAAAATTCCAACCTTCACAGGGGAAAAAATAGAACAGATTTAGAGAAGATTTATGTGGTCAGGAATTGAAGAGAAAAATGGACTGTCTCTAGTTAGTTGGGAGAAAGTTTGCACTCCTAAAAGTGTTGGAGGATTGGGGATAAGGAGAATCAAATTGCTTAATAAAGCCTTAATTGCTAAAGTGGGATGGAACCTTCTAGAAGGGTCAAAGGATTGGGTGAAGATTTTCCAAGCCAAGTACTTGAAGAACATGAACCTTGGGTATTTCCTCTTTGTGACTGACCTGCCTAGTGGTTTTGTCCTATGGAATCACGTTGTGAAAATAAAAAATGTTCTAAAATTGGGGGTTAGAAAGAGAATTGGAAATGGTAAAAACACTGATTTTTGGAAGGACGCTTGGATTGAGACTGCTACTCTCTATTCAATTGATGGCTTGAATTTCCTCAAACAAAGCTTAACCAGGGTATGTGGCAAAAAGGTGTCGGACTATGTCAATTGGGAGATGGATGAACCTAAATGGAAAGAGTTTAATATGCTATTAAGGAGGGCTAATTTAAGAGGTCAAAGATAGATTAATCGGGATCCGACCTTGTTAAGGCTTCACAATCTAATAGGGGAGGCAAAGTGGTTTGCTAGTGAAAGGGAAGATGAATGGGTGTGGAAGGGGAACTCTTTAGACTGCTTTTCTGTAAAACATGCTTATGAAGAATTGGTAAAGCCCTTGTTAGACAATAGAGATCACCATTGGGAAAATGTGTGGTTAAAGAACATGGTTCCTAAAATTAACTGTTTCTAGTGGGCTGCCTCACATGGAAAAATTCTTACTATTGACAACCTGGTCAGAAGAGGGTTCCAGTTGGTTAACCGATGCTCCCTTTGCAAATAGGATGAAGAGTCTACAATGCATATTTTCTTTAACTACCAGTTTTCTAGAGAGGCTTGGTCTTTCTTCCTTTCGTTACTGTTCACTGATTGGGTGTTTCCTCACACTATGAAGTCTTTTATAGAAAGCTGGTCGAATTGCCCATTTTCCCATAAAGTTATGGTTGATCTTTGGAACCAAGTTCCCCCCTTCGTTACTTGGGGAATATGGAAGGAAAGGAATAACAAGATCTTCAGGGAAGTTGAGAGAAGCAGCTATGAGGTTTTTATGATAATAAAAACACAGGTTAAGGAAAATATGTGGTTGGAAGATACAACCTCTCCAAAGTTTGGCCAAATTACAAAGAGACGAGAATAAAGCAGGTCTGGGGCATAAGGAAGGATCTCACAAACCTAAATTGGACCACGATTTTAGCCAGAAAGTCTATAGTGTGGGTTATGTTGATGTGATTTTTGTGACCGCACAAATCAGCAAAACAAAGTAATCCGAAGGCTACTCCATTCTCTCTTGATCAAAGAATTCCGTGCGCTAAGATTGCAAGAAAGATCGCACGTTCAACTCCAAGGTTCCGAAATGCTTTGGAATACCCTTAGTAGGTTCATTGTGATTTGCTGTTTTTACAAGGGGACTTACACAATTGTTCAAAAGGTGCGCAGTTTAACAACGGGTTAACTATTGGAAGGGGATTTCCTTTTATGTGTTGCGAATGATTTGGTGATGATGTATGAATTTTCCTAAAACTAACCAAAAGTATATTGAATTAAATGGCTGCAGAGATTAGAAAATTTATATCCTAGACTAAATGCAAGAGGCGTTGAGCTTGACTTCAATGGACTTCAACCGAACTTTGTCTTGCCTCACGTTGGACAACTTCAACAAGGTCGGTGCAATCTTCAAAGGAGCAACATAAGGTGTTCATATCACGACTCAACAATGTAAATACCATCAAAACGATGCATACCCACATGTGAATCACGATCAAAGTTAAGTCTAAAAAGAATTCTAGTTGACCACGCAAGACAAACTTACCATTAGTAAGCTTGTTAGTGGTATGGATTAAATGAAGCTCACTTAAATCAAACACAACCACCCACAATTAACTACTTGCATGAAAATTACTCTAACTTATATCCTACTTGAAGTCGAAGGGTGAAGAAACCTCACTAACTGCTCATAACAAAAGACAAATTCACCAATCAATGAAACTCTTTTTTTTAATAGTCTTCGTAACAATTCCTTACAAAATTCTCAAAGAGAGAACTTTCCTTCTCCTTCAAACAATTCCATGCAATAAAACTATTCTAACTCTAAAGTGTCTCTCTATGCTCTACTCTTTGATCTATAATCTCTAGTCTAATCTAATCTACTGTACAAATGAGGGGACTCCCCTTTATATAGTTGGCCAAGTCCAACGGACGGCTCAGATTACAATTGGCTGGATGGCCTAGATTGTGCCACCTTAGCCCTAAACAAGATTCACCCTAAAAACCGCCACTAAGAGGAGTGGGGTAATAAATGAGCAATTAATGTCCACCATCCTCTAGAAGATTACGTCTGGAAACGCGTTCACACTATTCTTCTCTGACTGCAAATGTCTTGAGTTCGGTCAACACTGCTTCAACTTCTTAGACTGGTACGACAGGGACGTTCTCAATCTGAAACTTCAAGGCGACAACTCCTTTC
Organism: Sequoia sempervirens; assembly: GCA_007258455.2. Classification (NCBI taxonomy): domain Eukaryota; kingdom Viridiplantae; phylum Streptophyta; class Pinopsida; order Cupressales; family Cupressaceae; genus Sequoia; species Sequoia sempervirens. Next base: position 49,511 of record VDFB02260797.1, on the reverse strand, counting down.
TCCTGCTTTACGACGATTTTCCTCCTTGATGTTGTTCTTTGACTTTGAAGTTCTTGAGGATCATTTCTAACCTTTGGGCCTTCATCTTTTCCTATCTTGCACTTGATCATTTCTTCCTTGCCACCCGCCTGACTGCGTTGGGTGCATATTGGGTCTTTGAGGAGAAACTCCAACACTTAGCCATTTCTTGCAACTTTTCTTCTTTCATGTTTTGGGTGCAACTGAGATCTCGTGGAAGAGCTCGAAACTCATTACTTTGTCTCCCTTCGAAGGTTGTAATATCATTGTGCTTCATCACTTCAAGTCATTGTGCTCTGGCCTCGACATTCATCCTGCAAAACAAACAAAAGGAAGAGCACCAAAACACTTCATGATATAAATTTATCTCACTTACTTGATCTCAATGTTCAAGTGATCTCTTCATCTGATAGGGTTCATCATTTTCTCTAGCACAACTTTTTCCTTCTTCACGATTTTAAAATCATCTTTTGAAAGTGCCAGCTTCAATTGCATCTTCTTCACTTTTCTAGCTGAGGCGTATTTAGAAGGGTGAACATTCACTTTACACGCCTTAGAAAAAAATTAATTCAACTCTACAGGCTGGGTGCATATGCTGGACTGAGCTTCAAGTTTTAAGCACTTGGAAAAATTTCTAGTCTTCAAGCTTGCAAGGGCGCATATAAGAGGGTGTGCTTCAAATTTAGACGCCTTAGATTATTTCCAAGAATCCTCTTCTAAGTTCAAGGTGCATATGAGGGATCATCCATCAAGTTCTCCACGCCTTAGAATATCCTCAGTCATCCTCCTCTCTCCTTGGGCACATTTAGGTAGCTAGGCTTTCACTTTATTTGCCTTGGAAATCTTTTGATCATCTTCAAGTTACTAGGGCGCATTTGAAAGGGTCTGCTTCCATTTGAGGGCGCATTTTACTAGGAAAGCTTTCACCTTTTACATGGTAGGCGCATATGAAGGGTCATACTTCCATTTTAACAATTAGAAAAACTTTAAACACCTTCCTTGAAGTATGGGCGCATTTCAAAGGTGGTACTTCCACGTTGTCAACACTTAGAAATATCTTCAAGTCCTCTTCACCTTTGATGGGCACATTTACCATGGCCTACTTCCACTTTTGTTGCCTTAAAAAATTCCAACTAATCTCAAGTTACCAGGGCGCATGTAGGGGGTTAAGCTTCAAGTTTTGCATACTTAGACTTTTTTCTCCAACTCCCCACAAGTCAAGGGCACATTCAAGGGGTCATGCTTCAAATTTAAAACATTTAGAAACTTTCAGGGCCCTCTCTTCAAGTCAAGGTGCAAATGAGGTCTTGAGCTTCAACTTTTCAATACTTGGAAATTTCTCAAGGCATCCTTTTCAAGTCAAAGGCGCTAATAGAGGGGTGTGCTTTAAATTTAAATGCCTTAGTAGAATTTTCATCATTTCTCCAAACTTCTTGGGCACATTTGAGAGGGTGAACTTTGAGTTTGAAATACTTAGCAACATTTCAACAATCCCTCAACCCCAAGGGCGCATTTGACCATGCCTTCTTCAAATTTCTCATACTTAGAAGGATTTCATGTCTTTCGCCTGATTTGGAGTGGTTTGTTCATGCTAGCCTTTGACTTGCCCTAGCTTTCTATTTTTAGAAAGTTTCTCAAACTTTCCATTTTGAACTGATTTCTGGCCCCTAAAAGCTTGATTTTGCCTTGTTTCGAACCCCGTGATGTGATTGTGCTGCTAGTGTCTGATACCTGCTTGTACCTGCTATTTTCAGCAACTTGCTAAAAATAGTAATTGCTCATAATGCGTTCAAATTTTGTGTGCTGACTGCCTGAAGGGTGTTGATCGTTACTGGATGCTTCTTCTGCATGACTGTCGTGTTTCGCCCTTGATTTTAGGAAACCCTAATTCCTCTACACATGCCTACTAAAAATAGTAAGTGCTTGATTCTCGAACCTTTGCAATTCCGTTTGACCTAAAATTCGTGCCGTGGGGGTCTCCATCACGTGCTTGTCCTGCTCATATCGATGCCTCGTGCTGACCTGCTATTTTTGGCATGTTTCTGGAGGTGGTTTACTATTTATAGCAACTGATTGATTTCAAGACTTCCACAACTCCGTTTGACTTGAAATTTGGATGTCGTGACCCTCACCAATAGACTCACCCGTTCACACTGGCACCTGACACTGACTTACTATTTATAGCCTGTTTGAGAAGTGGATTACTATAAATAGTAAGTTCTCCGTTTGTCTTCAAATTTTACCAGTGGACTCCTTGAAAGATGCTGATCACGATGGGATACCTCAGTTTTTGAAAATTTTGGCATTTGACCCCTCATTTTGGGTCCCGAAGCTTGAAACCCTAATTCATCTTGCATGTGCTTCAGATGAGCTCTGTTTAACTCCGTTTTTGTTGCATGTCATCAGGTTCGTGATTTTGAAGTGCTAGGCAGCTACCGAAGTGAACCTGCTAAAAATAGTAAGTGGTTGAAAAAGTGATCAACCAGCTGCCGAATGAATTTGCATGTTACCTCATTGCAAAGCTCTTGGAAAACCCAGAAAGATTATGCAGAGATGCGTTGAGAAATATTGCATGCAAACGCTAAAAATAGCCCTCGAAGGCAAAACTGCTAAAAATAGCAAGTTGGTTGTTTTAGCTCAAATTTGGCAGGTAGGTAGCTTGCAGTGTTCAAAGTGTAGTGCAGTCGTCAAAATTTGAAAATCTCAAGAAAACAAACCCCAAATTGGCACTTACTAAAAATAGAAAATTGTCAAAATTTAGTGAAAATTCAGAGGGAGCCTGCTCGAAGTATCCTGATAGCGGTGCTAAGCTCAGAAATTGATTAGCCAACTCAATTTGACCACAAAGTTGTCTGAAGAATGTAAACCCTAATTCATTAGAAAACGCTCTAGACTTAGCCAAAATTCAAACCTAGGTCAAATGGTAAGTACATCACCAGACGAAAGACTAGACAGAGAGAGACAAACCGAAAAACCCAAGCCAAAAGACCCGAATGAAGCAAAAATTAAGGGGTCCCCATTTTGAATGGGGCGATATGTGAAAAGGTCACAACAGGTTCCTCTTGAAAGAGAGTGGATTAAATGTAATTTTGATGGGTGCTCTAAGGGCAACCTGGGTATGGCTGGGTTAGGGGGTCTGCTTAGAAATCACAAAGGGGACTGCCTTGTGAGCCATGGTGTTAACTTGGGAGTTTGTTCTAATAACAAAGTTGAGGCTATGGCTATTTTAGGGGGCATAAAGACTCTTAAGGAGTATGGTTTTAAAAATGTAATTCTGGAAGGAGATTCTAAGTTAATTGTGGACATATTGAATGGAGTTGCTATGCCCTGCTGGGATTTAAAAAATATCATTGATAAGTGTCTATCCCTTAAGAGTTATTTTACTAACTGCAAGTTGCAACATGTGTACAAAGAAGGGAATAAGTCTATTGATTGTGCTGCCAACGAGGTGCTGAGGTGTATTGGGTGGACTCGTTGGGTTAATAATAACCTACCGATGTCATTAAGGGACATGGTTCCTAAAAGAAAAATTTGAAAATGATTACAACTTACAAAGTTGAGGGTTGAAAGTGGCGGGGGAAGCATTGGAGATCTTGTGATATTAAGGGAATGCAAATTAATGGTGAGTTATGTGGTACGGTGTCGAGCTTGAAGATCTTCTATGGAGGTAAAAATAATCATTATCTCCTTCCCGAGACGATTAAGGCACATATGGATATTATCAAGTTGAGGAGGGACGTCAAATCCAAATGTGTTGATAAGCCTAATGTCAACTCCTCTTGTAATCGTGAAGAGTTGCAATTTATGAATATTAATGAGCTTTTAATTATTTGCAAAAATAATTATGATATCTTAGTTCCGAGAATTGTGTCTTTGGCTTCCCCTAAAAGAAAGTTCTCGATTCCTAATTCTTTAAGGGCTTACTTTGAAACTGTGAGTAAAAGTGCCTTTTGCAAGATTGGTAGGGAGTTGAAGAGGTGTGTGGTGATGACGAAAAGCTTGCAACATTCGAAGAGCTTGTAGAGCGCTAAGATGGGTAGGCCGAGGAAGCGTACAGAGCCTCCAAATTCCCAGGTGCTTAAACAGAATATAGACTTGTGGAGATTGTTTGAAAAAGCGGGTATGGTTTCTTTCTTCGAATCTATGAAGGGCTACAATGAGAGCCTTGCTGCCAAATTCACAAATTCGTGGAGGAAGGGAAATGTTGCTATTGATGCTATAAAGTTTGTGGTGACGGCGAGGTTTATCGCGAAAGCTACAGGATTGCATAATCAAGGCATAATGGTGGCAAAAAAGAGTGGGGCCAACTACCAGACGTATGTGGACACGTTTCTTCATGATGGGGAGAATCTGAAACACTTTCAAAATGGGTATGTGAGGTTAGAGCTCCCACCTCCTTATGCCTTGGTGAGTTTGTTTGTTATGAGGTATTTTACGCTGGAAGGAAGATACATGTTTGTGCATGCGTATCATTTTCCGTTGTTGAATCATATTAGGCACGATGAAAGAATAAATTTTCCCTTCTATTTACTTTCATCCCTACAAATTAACATAGAGAAAGGTGCTAGCCCTACCCTGCATCAAGGTTTGATGCTTGCTTTGTACAACCATGCTCTTGCGTTAAGCCCTCATGGAAACCCTCTTTTTGCCAGAGTTGATAGTGCAAACCGCAATGATGGTGATAATTCTGAACCCCTCGAGGATGCAAACCCTGTTGAGGAACCTAATCCTCGACCGCCTCCTATTGCTGCTGCTAGAAAGGTGTTAACTGTAATGGTCCTTACCAAATTTGTCCTAGAATTTGCTTGTTGATTATGTTCACAAGGATTCTTCTATCCAAATGAATGTTCTCCTAATTTAATAACCCTAGATTTGGATCCTGTTTTCATCATGACACAACATATCTGTTAGCATTAATATCTAGATGTCCAAAATATAAGCATAATCATAAAGCAATAATGAAGACATATGAGGAGTGGCATGGGTAGATCCGCCTGAAGCTATCCATCTAAGCCCAAGGGCACAAGCATCCTATCAGGATAACCCACCCCTTGGCTCCGAGCTAAACATCCAACTAAGACTATTCCATCCTCGGAGTGGTGTGCTTAGTGGAAACACTTGTACCTACTTTCTCTACCCACATCATCACCTCGGAAGACACATGACCCACTGGGGGAAGCCAGCGGAGCTTATAAGTGGCCTAGGCCTACCGCCCCTCCATGGCCGCAGCGGATTGTTAAGTGGGGTTTTTAGGCACCACCTTTCTCAGGCCCTTCCCCCTTAGTAGGCTTACAAGCACATAGAAGACAATCTGTTAAACATCAAAGATAATTGTATACACTTCACTTAGAAATCAATATTTAGATATTCAAAGACAAATTGTATTTATTTCTTTTAGAAGACAATCTTTCAAATATTCAAAGATAACTATATTTATTTCACTTAGAAGACAATTGTAAGCACGCATTTACATTTCTCTTTGATCCTTAAAATAAATATCAAACCTGCTCCTAGAATAATTATGATCTTGAACAGTCAATACTATTAAATCATTATATTCAAGTCTGAAAGAAGTACAATTCCTTTATCAGCATACTATCGTTCTTATTAACACTACCTTTTAGTCAAAGTCAAGAGCTTGGTCTAGAACAATTCAGTTATGATAACAGTGAAAGGAACCCTATTTAATTCCTAGCCAATTATAATTGTGATAATATCAAAGGAGGTACTGCACTATTCACCTAATGTGTGTATGTACTTCTAATACAATGGAGGAACGATTATATGACTGCAAGGTTGTCAATCCTATTAGCATCTCTTTCTGCAGGAGATATACAATTGCTAATCCATTGGCCACTATAGATGTCAGATTCAATCCTGCAGTAATCTTAATAAACAGATCATGTAGAATCTAGAACTAGAGCCGTGCCTATTTGAGCATATGTTCCCTGGGAGGTTGTTCTGATATTGAGATATTACTAAATATTAATACTAAGTGATTTTAGTCACCTGATCGTATGCTCTGCTCCTTACCTGGCTCTCTTATTTCCTCTACTCCTCCCTTAGATCGGGTTTCCCAACCCCTACTTCTATATGCATGAAAAGTTGCGTCCTCATCATCTGTCGTGTCTCTTACGGCATAGACGTGCCTCTAGTAATTGGCGGGTGTTATTAGTCTAGGATAATTGTACGAGAATGCTGAAGCTAATGATCCACCCGATGAGCCCAATAATGTTTGTACGTTAAAGACAAGTATTGCCTCATGTTCAAATCGTGACCAGAGATGGAAAGCTCCGTTGCCCAATTGACAACCAGGGTATTGATGTCAACTTTTGCCGATATGCTGGTATCTCCTGAGTAGCCAACAACAAGGATGTCGGCTTCTCATATCCTTCCAATAATCCCAATCTCCTTTTGTAATGTTCTTTTAATTGTATGTAATGATTTTATATTTACTTATTTCGTTATGCTTGTGTCCCACGTCTATTTTATAGACTTTTATAATTAATTTATTCACTTTAAATATTATTATTTACTGTTTCCTTATTACTTTAAGAATATCAAGTGTTTTATTTTATGTTGTTATAATTATAATATGATAACATTAAATGGGGACTATTTATAGTTTAAATTGTCAATATCTATATTTAATATATTATAATGATCATTTAAGTTATATCTTAGTATACATTGTAATAATTATAATGTCGTCCTTGAGAAATTGTAATTGTAATGGTAAGAAATGATTAATATTATTAAATAGGCCTTACTCTATCCTATGGTTATGTTTCGGGGGCATGACATTAACCCCTGCTAAAAGCCCTTCCCCTGCTGCTAAAAGTGCAAATCTGTCTACCCCTGTGGCTCCGAAAATTGCTGCTATAAGTTCCATTGAGTCTGAGTTAGTGAATGTGACTCCGAAGAAGAGAAAACATTCTCCTCTTCTCCTGGAATTATCCAAATCTAATAAGATTAAAAAAGACTTGAATGCTCAAAATGAAGTTATTACAATCAGTGAAGATAAAGAGGGCTCGCTAATTGAGGATTTGAAAGAAATGAAGCAGAGTCAAGGTAGTGGTAGTAGTGGTGGCCATAGGTCTGCTCCCCTGGCAAAGGTTGCTTCCAATGATAGGAAAGGAAAACAAAAAATCTCTGTGAATGAAGAGGAAGAGTTGGAAATTGAAGAATTCGAAGCCCAAGTAGATGAAGAAACTGATGGGATGGAGTTTGAGGATACTGCTTATGAAATGGGTGAAGAGGAAACAAAAGAGGAGAGCGAAGATGAAGAGGAGGAGGAAACCGATATGGAGGATGACCAAAAGAATGATACCCTGACTGTTTCGGATACTGGGAATACTGGCAATGATAATATTGTTGATAATTCTAGCATGGATTATATGAAAAGTAGACTAACATATATGCAGATACAGATGGATGACATGGAAAAAGCTTTGGTCACACTGATGAAGGTGACTAATCGGCTGATGTGAAGAGCGATGGTTGGTGCGGTTTCTGGACAAACTAAGATTACTAGGAGGCTGAAAAAATTGGGGAAGTCAGATGATTTGAAGGAGCTTGATGAATCAAAGGGACCTGACTGGAGGGAGTACATCTCCCTAATTGGTGATTATGGGGATCTGTTGGGAAAAGCCAAGTAATGGCTTTCTCTTTTGCTGTTGTTTAATGATTGCTCTTCTTTTTTTGTCTTTTTGCTTTCAGATCCTGGGCTGCTATTTCTTAATAGCTTTGTTATGGTTTAGGACATGTTGGTATATGGTGGACTTGATTAATGGTCTTTGCAGCTTTAAGTACTCTAGCAGTAGTATTATGTTTTTGATTAATTATGGTAGTTCTATAGTTATGGTTATGATATCTGGCCTGCGTGCCACCTTGGATAGCTGCTTTTTGTTGTTGGCTGGTGGTGCTGTTTTCCCACCCTGTTTTTCCTTTTTTGAGTTTTGGCTGTAACCATGGGATCAGGGCCCTTTCCCTGCTAATCTAATAAAAAACAATGGTTATCAAACCTGATAATAGTCTCACATAGGTAGAAAACTACATACAACTCCTTATGAGAGTCATCAAATGATGGTACTACTACTAGCAATCCACAACACTCTCCTTCGCCTAAGCCAACAATTACATGTAAAAAGACACCATGAACTTGCTGTAGGAAACCCAGAAGTCACTGTCCAACTGAGAATGGACTGAAAATACCAACCCTGGAAATGTATGGCCCCCTAGGAGGGGTGACCAGCTCCTAAAATTCCAAACTTCAACATTAAATTCCAACCAAAGCTTGAAATGTGGAGCCCAAGTAAGAGGAATCCAATGAACCGATACCCAGAATGATTGGCCAAGCATGCACAGAGTTATAAATGGATTTCACCTTCAACCATTGTCAAATAGAGAGTTTCCAGGATTCTGGAAATGCAAATCAGACTTAAAAAATTGCTTCAAAACACCTCCAAACACCTCCAAAATGAAGCCAAAGATCAAGCACACCAAAATCTTCAAACCCACATCAGAAAACCAAGAAAATCTTCATCACTTCTCCAAAATGTCTGAAATCAGACCACATGAATACACAATTGTGATCCTTGAAGTAGAATCACCCTTATCCGGCTAGGGTGGATCTTTCACCATCAAAACCAGCTCCAAACGGTGAGGGTTTTTGTCCTCAACTCGCAGCAATAGCACCTTGGAAGCATTCCGGCAACATCCTGTTATGTTGCCAAATGAAAGATATCCAAATGAGACCCAAAGTGTTGCTTAAATAGAAGTAAGAGGGAAATTAGGGCAACTTAATTTGAATTATTTTCCCTCCAAGACTCCCACGCCCCCTTCATGAACTTTTCATTTTATTTTAAAATCCTTGTCTCCCAAATGTGGCGTCCACCTTTCGAGGCATAAAATAAACCTTAATTTTATAAAATTTACCTTTATTCTTGGCAACCATCATAAAGGTGCATTGTCCCCCTTTTAAAAACAACGTTGCTCAATTAGGCCAAGGGGGGTCTTTTAACGTTATAAGTTATAAAATCATCTTTTGAAAACTTAAGTAAATAATTTGCCAAAAGAGCTTACTAGACAACTGTCACACACTGCCCAAACTGGAAACCCTACATTGCACTGCCGCCAAGGCTAGTCACTAAAAATAGTAAGTGGGTCAAATCACCAATTGGCCAAAATAGAGAACATCGAAAAAAGGGGACATTACAAAATGGCTAGGATGAACTTACCAAATTTAGTAAGTAGTAGTGAGTATGAGGGAAATAAGGGACATGTGCACCTAAGAAGGCTATATTCTTGGATTTTGTTAAGAGAATAAGGGGACCATAAGGACAAGTGTTCCTAGCTACCTTTTATTCTTAGAATGTGTTGAGGGAATGTAGGCCTGATAAAATAATAATATTATTTATTTATTTTAGCCACATGTGAGATGGACAATAGGTGGAATATGATAATTATTTATTTATTTATTTTGAGGAAATGAAAAAGTTGATTAATTAAATAATATGATTATTTAATTAAGTGATGGACTTTAGGTAAGGAGTACTAGATTTGGTGATAGGTTTGCTTGATTAGGACTTGGTGAAGGTGATCAGGCCTAGGTGACAGAATTGACCAATTAGGGATATGTGATTGATGACTAGGGAATGTTTTAGGTGTCTACATTTTGCCCCTCTTCGATACAATGCAACTAAGTGGCATTGTGTCAGAGAAGAATTAAAAAATAGGATGGGATGAAGTGAAGCTTTGGTGACAAGTTGCCCCAGACGCTTAGGGATGATGATGGAAGTGATGCCTCAAGAGAACTATTGGGTGAAATGGAATGCAATAGGTATCTTGAAAAGACAAAGGATAATAAAGGATGTGTCATAAAGGATAAAAGATGATTAGAGAGACATCATGTTAGGATGATGTACATGCCATGAATATAGAACTGATGATGGATTAAGGATTGGACATGTTGATTTGATGCTGCTAGGATGATTGGATTGGATTGCATGGATGGAAATGTCGGATGATGAAATCTCACAAGGATGTAATGCGACTAAATGACATAGGATTGGGATTATGGTAAATGATGATAAATGGATGAGTAATACATGCTATCAAAGTAACCTCATGTGCAAGGAGCAACCTTTATTTGTTGTAGCACTTAACGTTATGCACCATGATACAAGGGATGATGATAACAATGTGCCATGTGCATATGGATTGACACACAAACAAAGAAGTTACAAATAGTATAGTGGTTCAATAGACACGATGCCATTAGCATGCCATCATATGGATGATGAAGGCGATTGTGATGGTGTGATGGAAGGAGCACTAAGTGTTAGGAATTGTAGGCAAAACAATATCAATTAAATGCAGATTATAGAGATTAAACTGAGGAATTTAAAACACATAGAAATAAATTATAGCGAATAGACAATATGAATTTTAATGTGGTTCACCCAATTTGGGCTATGTTCACCAACAACAGAGTCACTTTTATTATTAATAACCAGCAAATGAATTTACAATGAAATTGCAGCAATGGTTGCAACTTGCAACAACATTTACCAATGATTCCATTGCCTTATTTTACCTGCGCACAATGCTTCAAGCTCCCAACACATATACTTGTGTTCTCCACACACACCAACTCGCAAACTAACTGCTCACCAATGCTTACACGCCCTGCAGCAATAAAGGAAAACCTCACATGCTTGTTGGAATCCCATGCATGTGCTGCAGACCTTTCAATTCGTGGCTGTTTGAATTCCCATTTGCAACATTAAACTCTTAATTTCTAGCAGTTTTTACAATTTCTTTCAATTGTCTTTCAATTGTATTTTAAATACAAACTGGCAGCGAACTGCTTATTAAAATATTGGTCAATTTTGCTCTAAGGGCGTTGCCCATAGGCCCCCACCATGGGCACTGCCCCTGGGTCCTCGTAGGGGGAATACTACCCCTTAGGCCTCGCAACAGGGGCTCTGCCCCCCCTTGCATTCCCCCGTTAAATATTTGTGTGGGGGGGGGGGAATGCGCTGACAAAGGTGGGGAAAATTAAGCTTCCGAGTCTGATCAAGCTCCACAATACAACACTAAGACTATAGGCAACAAAAATACAAAGACCCGTACAAATAAACCATCCAAAAACATGCAAAAAATAGAAGCTGTTATCCAATGATGTGTTGAAGCCAAAGGTGGACGGGATGTTGGGATGGGGGGATGGTTTGACTGGTGAGGATCCAAGGATTAATAATGAGGATTGGATTAGATTTTGCCCTTGTACAAGCTAAAAACTGATTGATTGATTGGTTGGTGATGATGATAACATTGTTGATGTGGGAAGGATGCATCCCGAAAACAATGCAAGGATTGGGAAAGACATATCCAACAATGATTGATTAGATTGATTGTAGATTAAAAACAGTTTGGAGCAAGATAAGGAACAATCCTATGGGCGTTTAGATGGATGCAAGATTTTGGATGAGGTATGCTTGGATTTGAGGGCTTCAACATGGATAGTGTTTTGAGGAGCATGCTATAGATTGGGAATGTTAGGATAAGTGTTTGCATTTGTTTGTCATTTTGATGGTGGAACCAATGGCAAGGGATAAGCCAAGCCTAGAGACAAGGATACATATGGTTTGAATGGAATGGTTGATGGATTAGATGGGATGGAGAGGACATGGATTTGATGGAGGGATTTAAGGGGAGATGCTCAAGGACTACATTGCATAGGATTAGCATGTTTTGATTCAAGAATGGGCATTGGGTAGTGTTATCTAGGCAATTAAGTGATGGTAGATGGTGTGTGGCCAAATGATGGTTATGCCAAGAGTTTTCCAAAGTATGCATTGTGTTTCCCCAATCATTATCAAGATCAAGATGGGTAAGAAATATGGATGATGCATGACTAAATGGACATGGTGGATGGATATTATGATAGGATGGATAGGTTTGGTGAAATGGATGAGACAATTTGGCCCCAATTTTAAGGTTCACATAGCTAGTTGATTTACACATGATGCCCATGAATGGGTATTCATCATGGCACTTGCCCAAAGCACAAGGAGTGGTTTTCACCAGTGAACACATTATTTCTCTTTACTATTTTTTTAGAATTTTGCTGATTTTATAATTTTTTTAGAATTTTGGATTTTAGGTATTGTGTGCATGGACATTTGATGTAGCTGATTTGGATGCTTCAATCATGATATGCCTATAGTATCCTGCCTTATTGTTGTGACCTTTCACAACATCGCCCCATTGCAAATGGGGACCCCCTTGTTTTTTGCTTTTTGCGTTTTTGCCTTGGCGTCGCAACTACTAATCACCATGTTTCTTTTACAATGAGGAGTCAGAAATCACCTGGATCAAGTAGGCAATTTGGGCTCAGAACAATGTTTAGACATCACCAAAGTGCTTAGAAGACCCGGTTGATGAAGAACGCAATTGCTTTCACTCAATTCTAACACTTCCTATTTTTTAGGGATAATAGGGATTTTTGCTTTTTTTGCTTTTTCTATTTTTGGCACTTTTGGACCAATTTGGGATTTACTATTTTTAGAAAGTTTTCTTTTTTGCTTTTTCTATTTTTAGAAAGTGCCAGGGTTTTAAGGTCCTGATGGTCATGGAGCCAATGTTTTCATCTTCAAAATCAAGGTTTTGCACCTCCAAGACTAAAAAGCAAAGAAAAATCAAGCAGAAAAGCAAGAAAAATCAAGGGAAAATCACATGATAGGGGTTTGTTCAGATGATCCAGAAGAAATTCATGGCATGAGCATCACTAAGCTCGCCTAGACGTGAAGGATGGACGACACAAGAGAGGCAAAGTCCGCCAAGAGTCTGGCAAAGCACAGGCAAAGTCTGATTGGAAGGAGAGAGGGATATAGTAGGCATGAAGTGAAGTCCGCTATGCACTTGTCCAAGAGGCCAGGAAGTCTACCATGCACTTGTCCAAGAGGCCAGGAAGTCTGCCATGCACTTGTCCAAGATGCCAAGAAGTCCGCCCAAGCATAAAAGCAAGATGGCAAGGAAGTCCTAAAGTCCGTCTGGAAAGAAATAGAAGTTGGCAGGACAAAGCTAAAGTCCGCCCAACCAACAGAAAGATGGAAACTAAAAATTGACTTAAGTATGGATACCTTAGAGAATAAAAATTCAAAATTTGGAAGGAAATGCAATGTCAAGGACAAGAGGAAAGTCCGACTATTTCCCAAGGAATAGACGACACAAGCACTAGAAAGTCTAACTTTGGCATAAAGGAGCGGTGAGACCAAGACAAAGACCGACTTTGCTTGAAGAAGGCATGTCCTAACATTCATCAAGACCGCCAAGCACAATAGCAAGCATGATGTAAAGTCTGACTTTGGCACAAGCCTCACAAAGTCCGACCTTGGTCAAGTATGGGATGTCTTAGGCATGAGAAAGTCCGACTTTGCCCAAGCATGGCATGTCCAAACCTTTATGAAGTCCGACTTTCCTTGAGCAAGGCATGTCCAAGGCAAAGTAAAGTTCGACCTAGGCCTAGAGAAGAAAATGTCTTGAGCATCATGAAGTCCGACTTTGATTGAAGAAAAATGTCCAAGCATGAGTAAAGTCCGCCAAGACTTGGTAAGCCACAAGCAAAGTCCGCTTGGAGAGAAATGAGGGACGTCCAAGCTCATATGAAGTCCGCCAAGGAAATGTCAAAGCACATGCAAAGTCCGACTTACCTCAAGCAAGGAATGTCCAAAACATAATAAAGTCTGACTTACCTCAAGAAGGAATGTCCAAAGCAGCTCAAAGTCTGACTTAGCTCAAGTAAGGATGTCTAAACTACTGTCAAGTCCGCCTAAGGATGAAGATGCCTAAGCACAAGACAAGTCTGCCTAGGAAGGAAATAAAAATGTCTAAGACTGCAACAAGTCCACCTAGGAAGAAAATGAAGATGTCAAGACACAAGTAAAGTCTGCCCAAGGAGAGGATAAGAAAATTGGCTAAGTGTTGATACCTTGGTGAGGGAAATTCAGAAATTGACTAAGTGTTGAAAAGAAAACAAGAGGAATAATGGGGAAAAGTAAAGAGGAAATGAATAAAATCCTTGTACATGGATAGAATCTGCCCTACATAGCACAAGCCAAATTCAGAATTGAAGGCGAATCCACAGGCAAAGTTCATTCAAGCATAGGGATGGCCAAAATCTTGGCTAAGTAGTGGTCCACGTGAAGGTGTTACAAAAATGAACTTGAATAGCCAAAATTTGGCTAAGTATGGGAGATACTTCATAGAGAAAGTTCCAATTTCCTCCATTGTGGCGAAGCATAGGGGAGTTATTCAAATTCAAGGTGCTTGTAGTAATTTCAAAGCAATTAGGAAAGAAAACCTTAATGACTTCAAGTCTAAACATTTGCTCCAAGGGGAGACTTCCAGACCTCAAGCGCAAGTGAGAAGAAGAAATCAAAAGGAATCCAAGATCAAAGCTAGGAAGGAACAAGCACCAAAGACAAAGTCATCAGCAAAGAAAGATATTCTAAGGAAAGAACATGGAAAAGGAACAAAATGACCAAGGAGGACATCCAACACGGTGAGGTGGCGCCTCGTCATCTTCCAACCAATCGGATTGTTCCAAGTCAACATGTCTAGATTCAATGAACCTAACACTCCACCATGCAACAACTTTCTATTTTATTGTTGGTTCATATTTAGCCGGACAAGTGTCCCTAAATGTAATTTTCTTATTGGTCGAGAAAGGAGTTAGTTGTGACCAACCCTAATTAGGGTTTTATTTTAATCTTGGCCATTGATCCTAAATCAATCTTGGCCATTGAATTGAAATTGGGGAGCCTATAAATTGAGCTCAGCCCTCATTTGTAAAGCATGGGAGCATGTTGCAAAACATGTTGAGATAAGTAAATTGTTGCATACGACTGCCAAAGTAATAAGTAATGCATTGTTCAAATTGATGGTGATTACTTATCTTATTTTGGAGTTGGCATGGTTCTTATCCCTCATCATAGTTTAGATTCTATTTCATGTATGTTAGACTAATGCAAGACTGATAAAGTATTGATTTATGGTGAAACTCTTGCTCATACTTTCTTTGAATGAATGATTTTCGTTCAATGCATAAAGTTAGCCTGAGCTTACTTTGTGGATGCTTAGCTTCTGTCTGGATAAAAATTGTTTGATTAGTTATTCATGATGTGAAAATTATAAGCACACTCCCTTGAAGATTGCACCCACTTTGTGTAGTTGTCCTAAGTGTGGCAAAGCAAAGCGTGGTTATTGGTTTCACCAAGTCAATACCGTCTCTTGAATTCTTAGGAGTAGATTAGAACTTCTAAAACCTTGTCTCCTTTTCAGTTTGTTTGAAGGACCCAAACAACAAAGCTTCATTGCCTAAAACCTTCATTGTGAATTGAACGAGCCTAGCGTAAGTCCCTTGGTGTATTACCAACATATCACAATGACCATTGAGCTTATCCACACATCAAGACTTGACAAAAGAAACCTTGGAATCACCATATGATCTTCTCGCAATCTTAGAATACGCGGTGGTTTTTCAAGAGAGGAGAGAGCGTCTTTGGACTCTTTATTCTGATGTTCGGTGTGTCACAAAACACGCATCAACAATTATGATGTTGGTTTGATAGGATTGTTGCACTAGTATACAATGGACAATTTTGATGATGCTCTTTGAAAGTTGGGTTGGCCTTTGTCCAAATATAAACATCTCGATAGAGTGCCATCATAACTCTTATGGTAAAGTGTTGTGGCAAGGATGCAATGGATTCTAGGTCTTTGTTTCAATTTAGGATGAAGTTGAATGGATTTAAATGTTGGAATGGAGAATTGGGATTTGGATTGCGGACTTGATAAAAAAGTGGGATTTTGGAGGTGAATGTGTGGATTGATGGATTTTGGATTTTGGATTGGGACCGACATTCTTTTTGGATTGTAAAGTTTTGCATGATAATTGTGAAGGTAGTGCACACCTATTGTATGTAATATATGATTCTTGATCTATGCATTTCTTTTGGTTACTCACTTTGATTGGATTCATCAATTCAGTTTACTTTAGGATCCATATTTATTTATTTTCTTTCTTCTTGATGTTTGGGTGCATTTTGATTGTGTGCTTGATATGGAGTCTACATTGGTTTTTTCTTTGGTAGTTGTTGCAATCTTTTGCTTCATGGGAATTCTTTGCTTTGTATAATGGATGATGTTGTTGGTCCCAATCAAGGGATTTAGGATGTTGTGGATGTAGTTTGCTAGTTTGGATGAAGTATAGAAAGGATATGTGGAAGAATGTTTCTTTGAAGAGTTATGGATGGCCACTATTTTGATGATTTCATTGGATGAGGTTGCCCCAACAATCATTGAGTTGTCACCATTAAATTTCTTTCTTGGAGATGTGTAGCCAAGACCTTGATATCTATCATTTTCATATACCAATACTAGTTCTAGAATGCCTTGTTCATGAAGGCCTAAGTCTTTACCATTGTAGCCCATGCTTCGACAAATTTTGTTCATGATAGGATATTTGTCACTTATGAAGCATGATGAAAATCCATCATTAGGTAACTTTGACTTAGTAGAAAGATCTATGTTCTCTTTTGCAAGAAGGCCAAATCGTATGAAGGTGGTTGAACCCAACTTATAGTATGATTGTGTTTTCTCAATGTTTGCCATCATGGTATCTTGATCAATGATATGCTCAATGTGATCAATCTTGTCTTGTGAATCTTCATGCATGGTGGGATCCATATTATTTGTTTGAGTATCTATGTGTCCAAGGGAGGCAAGTGTCTCATCTTGGGAAATGGGAGTTTTTGGAGCACGAGTATGATTTCTTCAATTGCATGGTCATGGATGGGATAAAGGTGGTGTAAAGGATCATCTTGGATTTCTAGATCAATGGTAGGATCATGATCAAAGTTCAGATTTTGGATGTCATTATCATAGATAGGATCTTGATTAAAGGTGGGATTGTCATGGGTTTCATAATCATCTATTGTTTCTTGGTCAAAGATTGGATTAACATGAATATCATGATCATCATTGGGGATTTTCTCAATAACTTGGTCTAGATTTATGTTGGAGCTTGTTGTGACATGCTTTAGAGAAAGCTCTTGACATAGCTTTAGTTCCTTCTTAGACAAGTTGAATACACTTTGCATTTGCTTTGATATTCCCTATTTTGACTAGGCCTTTGATATATGTTCCTAATGTCACATTTAATAGTATGCTTAGGCTAGTGGGATATCTTTGGACCTTATGACGTTTATGGATTTTGGACCTTTTGGCTTTTATGGATTTTATGAAATGTTTATGTTTATCTTCCCATATGGGTTGACTCATGGAGATGGTAGTGTTTGATGTATTTGATCTAGGATAGGCATAGTATTAAAAGAGTTAAGTGAAGAGCATTTGAATAACATGGATTGAGGCAATGGGGGATATTGTTCTAGGATGGTATTTTCCTTGCCAAAGGTGGGATAAGGATTATTCATGGACGTGATATTGGTTCGTGAGGGAGCTAGTGCTAGGGTGGCCCTGATTTCGAGGGATATGGGAGTTGATAGTGGGCAATAAGATCTCATTGATGGTGTCTTGGTCAATACTATCATCATCATTGTAAGGGTCATATTCAGGTTGGTTGATAAGACCATTCTCATCATCATAAGAATCATATTTAGGCTGGTGGATAATACTATCATCATCATCATAAGGATCATATTCAAGTTGATGGACAATGCCATTATAATCATTATACTTGGCTTGATTTGGGAAAATGATTTCATCTAGAGGGCTCATGGTGTTGTCTTTTCCCTTGATTATGATCGTTTGAATTGCTTTGATTATGAGTATGGGATTTGTTGGTATGGCATATAGGTCCATCATTTTAGTTAGGTCCTTGAGTTTTCAACTTTGGGATGATTTGAATTTTGGGTTGCTTTGACTTATGGTGACTATATCAAAAGGATAACCCTAGGTGGACTTGATAGATGACTTAGATGGAATACTTGGATGAATAACTTGAATGATTATGATAAACCCAAAGATGGGAATATATGATTAGGTGGACTATGCGAATTTGACTTACTAAGCTTGGATTAAAGATTAAGTCTACACAGTTGGATCTTAGGATGATTTGATTATGACTTTGATTTTGGAATCTATGGATTGCTAGAGTTTCCAAGGTTTAAACAATGGGCCTTAGGATGATTAAAGGTCCCAAAGGTTGGGACTAAGGTAATGATTTTCATTAAGAGATCCAAAAGTGACACTTTCAACTATGTCCAAGGACTGATTTTGATTGATGATGGGTGTGGACCATAAGGATGATGTGGATAAATGATAATGACGATATAATGATCAAGGGTATCCTAATTTTCTCTTGGATGTGACTCAAAGGTGACTAAAGTTATGACCAAGTGGTTGAGTGACAAAGGAATGTGTACCTTGCACTTAAAGTATGTTGTGGATAATGGATTAAGGTCTAGGGATGTGGATAGGTTTGACCAATGTGAAATGGACAAGGTGTGTGGTTGATGTGAGAAATGTTGGGTTGATTTGGAAGTAAATGGTTATCCTAGGTTTGGCTTCAACGTTTTGCGTTTCAAAAGGATACCAATTGGAAAATGTTTTCAAACAAACAAAAGGATTTCAAACTAGACTTGACTCAAACTTGCCAATGAAGGCTCACAAACAAGTACTTAGTATATACAACACTCAAAACAAGAAGAAATAATAACAAACCTACATTTATTCAATAAAAAGGTATGTTAACTTATTGAGGCCCATACAATAGAATACCTTAAGATTAGTGCGAAGCACTTATCTTTCAAGAGTCAATAGATAGGGGTCTAGTGGCACAAGGACTCACCTTTTTCCTTTTTTTTGGAGGTTTTCTACACCTTGCCCAAAGAGCCTATATCTCTACTTAGGAAGGTACATGGTAACTTCAGGCATGATAGTGTGCCTTGCACCACACTAAGCAACAAAGGAAAGGTCTTAAACTAGGTTATACAAGGCTTATCTAGGGAATCCTCTAAATACCACAAGGGTATTTGATGCCTAATCTGTGAAATTGAAAGTGCAAGAAAGTCAAACAGCTGAGAAAAGAGGGCACTCCCACCCTTCCCCTTCACTTCCCCAAGGTATAAAGTTCTTGGGGGCTAAGCCCAAATGAAAAAATCACAACTTCCAAGAGGTGTGTCTTTTAGTTCACCGCCCACTATTTATACTCCATTGGAACACTGGAGTTGAGGTTGTCTCTTGTGGTGATGAAATTCCCAAGCAAGCTCCCTAAAAAGAAAAAACAAGACAACACTTATTTGTGATCCTCAAGATCACCCTAAGGTGTGAGAGGAGAGCATACCTAAGTGTGCTTGGGGTTTAAAAGACATGTAAATTATTAATCCAAATTGAAGTGTAAATGTGAATTTTAACCTAATTTCAACGTGAGCACAAACAAGGAAGACAAAACACAAAAAAATACATAGTTGTCAACAAAGGTCCTACAAAACCACTTATGTCAGTAGTTTGTAAGATAGAATCCTTGGAAACATGAAAAGACCTGCACACAAAATTTTTTCAAAAATGAAAAATCAATTAATCCTATAGAAAAATAAACAGCAGAAACAGATTCTTTGCTTTTTTTTAATAAGTTGAAAAAAAATCACTGAAAAACGATAAAAACACAAAAGTTATGACCAATTGAGTTTGCAAAACAAAAACTTGACTTTGGATGCTTATACCTGAAATTCGTAGATTTTATTTTGACAAAATACCTTCACCACTAGATCGGCATCTGAATTAGCTTTCCAACAATTGCAAAATTTCAAAACTCCGATAAAGAAATGAAAAAGTTATTGTAGTTTGAACAAAAGGTGTATTTTAGAAAATTTCAATGGAGATATGATAAGGCGAAGCCCTCTACTGGTTGGCCCCTAGTCGGCCAAGTGATCACCGGCCAAAGAGGGAAGGGACTAGATCACCTAGGAGCTTAAACTAAGCTCTGTTGTGCAGTTTTGCACACACACCCCACTGAAAGTGGGGACCCTCTTTTTGCTCTGGCTTTTGGCGTCTTTTGGTCCCGTAATTTTATTGATTTCATTGCCTTTGGAGGTCCTTAGATGTTCATCTTGCTTGTCCAAGTCCTTTCCCCGAGTTGTGCTTCGAAAAAACTAAGTTCTGAACAAAATCTAGGATTTTCCAGTCTGCCTGGAATTTCCCATAATCCTGTCTTCCTGGAATTTCCCGGATTCCTGTCCGCCTGGAATTTCCCGGATTCCTGTCTGGAGTACGCCTGGCCCGGATTTTTCCGGATTTTCCCCTTGGTCTGATTTCCTCGGAAGGGCCCAAATCCCGAAATTTCCTAGAATGGAAATTTTTTCGAAAATAATTATTTATTTATTTATTTTTTCCAAAAATGGATTTTTTTAAAAATGTTCCAAAATGAAAATTTCTTGAAAAAGATGTTGAAACTAAAATTTCCAAAAATGGAAAAAATTCTGAAAATGGAAAGTTTCCTTATAAAAATGTAAGTTTTTTAGAAAAGGTCAAGATTTTATTCAAATTTAATTTGGACATGTGGGCTATTAATGATGATATATGTTTTTCAGGATTAAATAAATTCAAAAGTGGGACCTGCCTAGGAATCTGTGCCAAAACTGTCTACAGCTGGAGGACTTTCTGGAAGACACGTGAATCTGATCTTGCTGGAGATCGTGGGCCGACATGGATAATATTCATGCATTTAATGCAAATCTTGTCCTCTTTTGAATTTCTCCTAGGCCGACCTTGTTGTAGTACCGACATTTAATGCGTGCCTTGTTACCAAATTTCTCCTTAAGCCAACCTGTTTTGAGGCCAGTTATTATTGTAAAATCTAATTAGGCCGACATGTTTGGGGGGTTCTCTATAAATGGCATTTGTGCCTCATTTGTAAGGGGAAGATTTTTAGGAGTTTGACTAGGCCAGAATTTTGCTAAGTTAGAAGGCCAGAATTGGCGAGTAGTTTTCAGAATTAGCTGTAGGAGATGAGAGACTTGAAATTGTTATGTAATGCTGGAGAAGTAATGCAATTGGATTGTTGGTTTGGCAAACTTTGTATTTATTTTCAACAGTTTTTATGGTTTTTTGTTCTTGATTCTTAGATGTTAGATGTTAGATGTTAGATGTTAGGTGTTAGATGTTAGATGTTAGATTTCAGCTCTTTTACAATGATGGTGAAATGTTAATGATGTTGATCGATTTCTGGTCCATACTTTTAGCAATTTGCTGATTGTAGATTGCTGTGTAAAGTTAGTCTGGGCCTTACTTCTGTGCTAAGTTCAACTGTGAATGCTTGTTTACATTGTGCCAGCATTTGGGTATGTGAATGAATGTTCAAAGTCTGAAAATATTCAGATTTCCCCAGAAGATCGCATCATTTCTGTGTAGTTGCAGGCTTGTCCTTGATCAAGCAGAGATCGGTTTTATTGGGGATCTGTCCATTTGCAGCTTTCATCATTACTATGATTGATCTTAGGAGTTAGAATAAATAGAATTTCTCTAAACCCTTATCTCTTTTGCTGTTTATTTTGAATCTGGGTTAGTTTTAGGATTGAAAGCATCACCATATTGTTGCATTTGATGAAAATTCACTTCTAGCATTGTTCATTTGTAAGGCCCCTTGTGATTACCAGCATTTTCACATATTATCTGAGTTGTTTATGCATTGTCAAGACCTGACACTCGAGAGACCTTGGGGTGATTTTCAGCAATTTGTTGTTGAAGATTATCTTTCAAGAGAGATAGAATATCATTTTCTGTCAGAGTTGTTGTGCAGAAAACACCATCAACAAGCTCCTGTGGGCTGAATGGAATTCGGGGCCTAAAAGTCAATATGACCGAAGGGTTTAGGTGTGCCCATGGTCATTCATATGACCTCCAAGTTTATAGTCTTAAAATTAAGCCGTGGAACCCCTCTTGCAGACTTGAAAGCTTCATGAACCACTGATAACTCTGAGAAAAAATTACTCCTTTCAGATTTCAAACAAGAATTCAAAGATATTTTAAATCTGGATTTGAAATGAATTTAGGGGCAAATTTGAAAAAATTCGTTAAGTATATCCTATTGTGGATTTTCCATGCACTATTCTACGAATTTGAAACAATTATTAAACAAAATTTAAAACTTTTGGCCCTCTAACCTTGCAGATTTTCTAGCCGCTTTCGAATGGTTTTTAAACCAATTTAAAAGGATCTTAAACAATTTTATTCAAATAGATTTCGAATGATTTTAAAACAGAATTGACAGAAGTTAAAACCCTGTATGCTTCGAATTATGGTGGATTTGAAATTTGAAAATGATTTCAAAATATTTTAATGATCTGCAGATTTCAACAAGCAAACAAAATCGGTTATGTGTAAATGTTAAAAGTTGAATAAAAAGCCCTTTGTTGCGGACCCCAAATACATTATTAAATGTTGTTTGGTGTTGGATTTTTCACACCTTATGCCTCGGATTTGAAAACACTACAAATTATGGTTTTCCTAGATTAATACCTGATTTGGAGGGTTATACATCAAGCCATCAAGCCATGTATGTAATGTCCCCGATTTAAGGCTGGGTCAGCCAACTTGATATTTTAAATAAATAAATAAATAATAAAATAATATTTAGTTAAATTTAATAATAATAAAATATTTAATATTAATTTAAATAAATAATATTCTGGGCCGACCTCTTGGTTAGTGCCATAATAAATTTAAATAAATAAGTTTTGAATTTCTTCTTCTAGCCGGCCTATGGGCATGGTCCTTTGCTCAAGTATAAATACTAGGCCGCTGCTCAGTTTTGGGCATTCAAGATTCAGTTTTTATTCCATTCTGAAGCAGACTAGCAGAAGGACAAAAACCCTTACGCTTGGGAGATGAATTGGATGGAAACCCAATTCATTGATGGGAAGGCTTCATCATGGAGGCCTAATTGGACTTCAACGGCGATTTAGGAGCAGATTGTATATGCAGATCTGAGATAACTTTAGCTGCTGGGCGAATTTGTCATCTTCAGATCTAGGGCAGAGTTGTTAAAGTTTGTTACACTCAGATTTAGGGCAGAATCATACTCAGTGGTAGTTTGTTCATGCATACCTTGATCTGGAAAACAGTATGTAATATTTGATGAATGCCAATCGATTATATTTATCTTCCAATTTGTATTTGAATCCCGTTTTGGAACTACAATTCTGTCTATAGTAAGCGAGTTACGGTTGCAATGAGTTGAGCAATTACTTTATAACCAGCACAGTATGTGATTTGATTATTATGATCTGAGCATATTCCTTTCAGTCAAATTCTGGGCTAGTGAATGTAATCATTGTTGCTTTAATTCTGTTTCTATCTAAGCAAGCATTATTACAGTGGTAAACAAAAATCTGCAAAGAAAACCCGTGAGAGGACACCCAGCAATTAGGAGTGAGGGGGCATGGTAGAGGACAAAGTAGGAACATGGCATCCTTAAGGTGGAGTAGCAATCAGATTAATGAAATTATGTTAGAATTATTAATGCTAAAGTATGATATCCTATGCGTTAAGTGATTATAGTAATTGGTTTCGAACTTTTCAGCAGGGATTAAATCAAGCCAAGATACTATCTGCCTGGAAATTGATAAATTAGGGTAAAATTAATATAACCCCAATTAGGGGACATTACATAGAGTTTCCCTCCAATTTGTTATGTTCAAACGAGGCCATCAATGTCATCCTAGGTTGTGTGGTGTGGTAGGTGAGGTCCCCTATTCTAATGGTGAGAGTTTGGTGAATTGATTGCTTACAAGCAAGGATTTAGAGAGGTGTGTACCTAAGGGATGGGCATAGGATCGTCTAGAGGTCTATGGTCAAAGTGTAGGAATTCACATGTAGGGCATAGAGGTGAAGAATGTTAGGGATTTGGGAGTTTGAATGCTCTTCAATTTCCTTTTTCTTAGTAAGCTAGCATTAAGATCCCAAAAGTTTGGCATTGGAGATTTAGGGCATGGGATGCAAAGACACTAGGTTGCAAGGGCCCACAAAAGTAGAGTGACTAGATGTTGAGGATTAGGGTTAGGAGATACTTGATACATGAGGCAACAAGGATCAAGATTAGGAGATGCCCAATACAAGAGAGAGTAGGGATTGGGATTAGGAGATATGCATACAAGAGACAACAAAGATCGGAATTAGGAGATGCTCGATAAAGGAGGAAGTGGGGGTCAACATTGTGGCATATTTGATACTATTGGGGATTAGGGATATGACATATTGGCTACTTGTGTAATGGAGGTAGGGGAACTTGGAAGCCCGCATACCCGAGAGTGATGAAGGAGCAAGGCTTAGGGTTCACAATTCTAAGATCTCACTTACCATTAAGGTATGCCAAGAGTAGAGAGTCTAGAGGCTTGCAATATAGAGGAAGTTGGTGGTCAAGGATATTTTGATACCATAGGGATTGGGGATCAAGAATACCAGCTCCTTCAGAATGGTTGCAAGTCAAAAACAAAACTTTGAAAGCCCACAAGATAGAAGGGAACAAGTTTGTGCGAGTGTGGGGGATGAGAATTGTTGGAAATGTTGTCATTGATGTCAAAAAGCAAGCATAACTGAAGATCCATAAGTATCAAAGAATACAAAAACACCATATTCAAAGTCAGAGGTCAAAGCAAAGAATGTGCCGCCATATGGGTTGAATTTGTTGATGTTCTATGGCAGCGTCATTCATATATTCCAGCCTAGATCGCGCATATAAGAACAATTAAATAATAGCCTTCGTCTATTTAATTGTTGAGTTTGTACTTTATGATGGACCACGTCCCTTGGTAAATATTAGTTTATATCTGTTATTGGCTCAATCCTTGAAGTGACAATTTTTGAGGAGGCCGACTTACTTGCCATTGGATGCGATTTATTGAAAGGGTGCTATCTCCTATGAAGGGCTGACTTTCTTGAAGAGTGACGACCTTCCACTTGTGTATATATATGCACTACCTCTCATTGTTTAATCATCAAGTTTTATGTATCCATTTTGTCAAGTGTGTGTTATTCTGCAAAGGCAGATCGGCATAGTTGGAAGCTGAGTTTTTATCATCTGAAGATAGCATTATATTTCTGTGTGTGCATCAGCTTGTGATGCTTATTATTGGCCTTCATATTGGCTCATTGTAAAGGCGACATTATTGTGTTGATTCAATATATAAGTGATATACTGTTGCTGGGTTTTTTCTCCCTCAAGAGGAGGGTTTTCCCAGGGTATCTGCTGTGTTTTGTGTTGATTATTTTGAATTAAATTCTGAACACTAAATCTGATCATTAAAACAACAGAATTGGGACTCCATTCGGGATTTCCATTTAATATAATTATGTGTTCAATTGAAGGTTTGGGAGAAGCGATGTTATTAGTCAAAGGCACATATGAATATTCTTAATCACCGCAAATAATATACTCAACGGTGACTAATATGGAAATGCAATGTATCAGCGCTTGAAGATTACAGAAGGATCAATTTTTAAAAGAGCATTGATAGAACCTAAAAGTAATTTGTCTTATATCTGGAAATATATTATAATCGATCTTATGATATAGTTGTTAGAAGATTGGTCATAACTGAAGGGTTTTAGTCAGCCGTTAAGAATGTTATCTGAAGTAAAAGCCATGGAGGAGTTGCTTTAGAATATGTGCTATTATCGAAGGCAAATATTATAATTATCGGGCCTTTCAAATATAAACTACTGCCACCAACGATGAGAATGATATCGGCCTATTTTGTTCACCGCTCTCTACTTTTCCTGCCGTTGTATTAAAGAAGACTTCATCATATTGGTGCTCGTGGAGACTTGACGTGGCGATGAGATTATTTTGTCTGGGTGAAGCGACTATATGTGAACGCCAACCTATGGTGAAAGCCTATGTGGATTCAAATATACACAATTGTTGTGCATTCAATGACGTAGGAATCAATGATAACATCCAGCGATTAGAAAAGATAACAAACTATTCTTAACATAAGAAAAGCACGAGTTGAATAGTGAAGAGTTGCGGGCTGTTGGGAACAATCTATTCTTAAAAAGTTTTTAAAAAACATCGACAGATAAAATGGACACGTCTCTTCATGAGATCAGATATAATGTGACTAATAAAAAGAAAAACTCAGATTTGAGGAAAACATTTGTTAGTAAAGCTGTCATCGCACCAACTAAAGGGATGTGATTAAAAGCTTTGATCGGTGCAATTAAAGAAAGAATACAATCTGGAAGGACGTGTTTCAGAGAGCAGTTTAATCAAACAAATTCAAATTAATATTTTTGAAGGATATAAGATCTGTTGTGTTCTTTCAATTAAAGGACACAATGCTTGAGTAAAATATATGAACAACCCTCCATTTAAGCTTGAGGTGTGTCTATGCTGTGTGTAATAACTGTTATATCATCAAAACACAAGTAGTGTGGTGTTGAGTGAAAATGAATATTATCTGAAGACCATTGTAAAAAGAATTCAATGAAATAATTTCTGTGTGTGGAATAAAACGCTTCATCTTTGATTTGCAAGCAGGTGTAGAATTTGTGTATAAAATGTATATCATCTGAAGAGGAAGAAAAGCGCTGAGTTATGTGTGGAATAAATGTTTTATCCTTAAGTCACAATTGGGAGTAGAGTAGTGTGTGTATGGAAGAGTATATGAAAGCAGATTTGAGAGAGAAATATTTCAGATTTGAAGAATATATAAAGGCAGATAAAAGGGGGTTTTATACAGTTTTACAAAAGTAATAAGTGCAGATTCAAAAAGGAGGTAATATGCTATTTCATGATTGACTTGATGAAGGCATTAAGACAGGTTTATGATCAGATTTTATCAGACTTGAAGGCAGATTTGTGAAGAATCCTTCATAGCAGATCAAGAGATTTAAAAAGAAGTATATGTGCAGATCCTTGTGAAGAATATATGCAGATTTTATGAAGGAGACTGAAGTGAAAATAATACAGATCTGGTGAAGTAGATGGCATCATCATGAAGTAAATTTTATGTGAAAGGGAAAGTTGTGAACAAGATAGATTTTGATATCATTCAAGGAGAATAATTTCAAGAAGATTGTAAAGTCCATCATCCGTTGAAGAAGCAACATTGAAGGTGGAACACAAAATTCATTCAAGTTATTATTTTTGCTAAGTTGGTGCTTGGCGAGTGGGAGTTGGAGATTCCGGTAGGTTGGTGCCTACGAACATTAGGGGTTGATGCTCCTTGTAGGTTGGTGCCTACTAAATCAGTACTAGGGGTTGAAACTCCTTGTAGGTTGGTGCCTACTAAATCACGATTAAGGGTTGGTGCTCTTTGTAGGTTGGTGCCTACTAAACTACAAATTGGTGATTCAAGTAGGTTGGTGCCTACATTCATTGTAAAAGTTTATTTAATTCATAAAGTACATTGTTTGTACTGTGGTTTTGTCCTGCAAGGGTTTCCACGTAAAATCTTGGTGTCAACTTGTTCATATTGTGATATTCTTGCATAGTTGATTTTGTGTTAAGAGTTTGAAGTTGATAAAAGCTGAGAGGGTAAAAGTTAGTTGATATACTGATTCACACAGCCCGCCCCCCCTCTCAGTATATTTTTGTGCTTTTCAAGCATGGCATGCTTGTAGAGGAAAGTCCTAAGGCCTGAAGCATAGGGAGTTGAGAGTTGGGAGCTTGAAGGAAATGAAGGAGAAGGGATGTCGGCATGGGAAAATTTGGAATTCTGACTAGGTTGACAGGGCTGGGGTTTGAGAAATGGGACATTATGGGAAAGGACACTAGGTTAAGGGGAGTCCCACAAACAAAAAGCATAGGATTGGGCAAGGATTAAAAGAAAGGTATGATAGCATGAGGAAACTTGAAACCTCTCTTAGAGTTGGAAAATGACCTAGACACTCATACTTAGGATTTGGGACATTGCATGGGTAGATCTGCCATTCGAAGAGCTAGATGCAATACAATCACACAACAGAACTTTACAGGCTTCATTACCATCACAAGGTCTGATAATCCTTTTAATGCAAAGAGCAATACCTTGTCTATTAATGTCAATAAAATGTAATCCTCCAGAGTCTCTAGGAAGGCAACATATATCCCATGCAACTTTGTGAAATCATTCACTTTATATTTTGGCCACTGAAGGCTTTGGCTATCTTCTTATCAGCAGCATCTTGCATTGAAATTCCCCTTTTTACTGTAGAATCTAATTGCAAATATGCATGCAGCTCCATGTCATGACTAGGTATAGGGTTGTGTGAATTAAAACTATCTGGTTAATTTTGATGGCTTGTATGCTACAATATTAGGCCCAAGTGGTTTTGTGTTCTGATGAATTAGCCCCGAATCATTTAGTTTACTCAATAAGAGTGGCACTCAGAGACTATGGTACTCATCATATCAAATAATACTTTTATTAATATTTCGATATTTGAATATTGGAAGTTAACCCAACACAAACAGGACCTCCCATTTACTATCTATACTGTGGTTGACAAAATCTATAATAGCATTACAGGATGAATGATTATTTAACCAGGTTTACAATTGTTGAAACTCATCATGACATGTATTTGGACGGGGTATGGGGAAAGGGCAGGAAATTATGCTTTAAAGCTGATGATGTGATCATATAAAATTTGATACATAAGCTGCTATCTTCATAAATGAATAATACATTATTCCGCCAACTACTTATCATTCTTTATCTTGAGCAACCAGAAAAGCTGTACCTAGATGTGCATTTAAATGATTTAGTCAGTTTGGAAGCTCTCTGTGAGAATAGGATCTAGAAAGAACAATAAACAGTATACTGATTAAGGTGTGCGGGTGTAAGATAACAGAAAGTCATTTAAAAGTTAATTTCCATGAATAAATCCATATACCTTATTGGAACTGAATTACAGGGTATAGATTAACACAATTCAGGAGGTTTACCAAAAATCACTGCTGGATATGGCTTTTGAATCTTAAGAGCTATTTCTATTTTTTGTTTTGTTCAAAACTTCAATGAATATTTTATACTCAAAAGTGAGGTTTTAGCCGGTTACTTTGGATCAGAATGCTAGTGTATTTCAAACAGATAATATGTAAGATAACAGAAATTCGTTTAAAAGTTAATTTCATTGATTAAATCCATTTAACTTACTGGAGCCTAATTACAGGGTATAGATTAACACAATTCAGAAGGTTGACCTAAAATCAGTGCTGGATATGGCTTTTCCAATCTTAGAGCTATTTCTGTTTTTTGTTTTGTTCAATGAATTGCTCATCGTCAAAAGTGAGGTTTTAGCCAGTTGCTCTAGATCAGATTGCTAGTGTATTGTCCAAAACTTCAAACAGACTAACTCGGGATGGCACAGTGGTAGTTGCCAATTTCATTCTATTGACACAATGCTGATTTTTTTCAGTTACACTTGAATGGAAAACAGAGGCTCCATTTGTATGGACTGATATTCATTTTAATAGTATAGATGTATAACTATAGATATTAGAATTATTACATTCCCCAAAACATTTCAGGATTGCCTTTGCATGCATTTTTTCTTTAATGGTTGATATTTTGTTCATTTGTAGGGAAGAATGCATCATGGTCATAGTCTTCCATTGCTCTCCAGCTCGTCGTTATCTATTGGATCTCAAAAAATCAAGATTTGTGCTCCTTCTGCAATGAACACACCGTTGGAAGGACTATCTGGCAAATTTGAAGACAGAAAAAACACTCCAATGGAGAATCTACCAAACAAACTGTGGAACATGTGCTCTGAACCAGTTAGAAAATTTCCATGGAAGGAAACCTGTGAGAGGGTGATGAAAAATATTCAGATGGAGGACACACCAGCAAAACTGATGGAGATATGCCCTGAACCAGTCAAAAAATTTCCCTGGAAGAAAGCTTATGAGAGAGTAATAGACCGTTTATTTCTTCTTATAGAGGATGTAGCTAAGCAGTTTGGAATTCCCATTCTCGTTGTCACATTTTTTATGGAGGCATCATACTGCATAGCACAAAACAAGGAGTTGTTTATACCTATTGCCCTCTTTGCTGGCGGTGTTTTTACAGAGGTTTTAAATGAAACTTCAATTGAACTCAAGCTGCCTCAAAGTTTTAAGGTAATGCTTTTATATGTCCCTTTAAGATCTCATTGTTTCTTGTTTGTATCATAAGCTACCATTGCCCTTGCTCATATATATTGACACAGGCGGTGTGAATGGCAGGAAGGAGATTTGCCCCGATATGTTTTGATTATTATATCATTTTTTTCATTGATTAAGATTTTTGGCCCCTTCTATCCTTATTGGGCCCGTATCATTCTTCCTCATTTTGCAAATGGTGGTTTGTGTCGAACAATCTGGCTAGCCAAGGATTATTTGAACAAGAACTTATCCCAGACCACTGAAGCTTTAAACCATCCTGGAGGGACTTCCAGATCAGACATTGGCTCAGAAACGGCAGATTCCCAATGATTTTGTTTAAATATGAGATGCGGGAGTCGGTAACTTCCTAATTGAGAGAGCATAGGGATATATTTTCATAGAGCATCCCTTGGGCATTTTGTGATTTGCTATTGCCTCTAGAAAGGCATCTTGAATGAGAATGGCATCATATCGTTCAAAATATCTTTTGATCTTATTTTTCTTTCAAGACGATTGAAGAGAAGCAACGGCTAGTAAAAATATTTGTCTTTCCTTTCATAACAAAGTAACATCAACTAGTTTCTTGGTGAGAGTTATCAGTGGAATCTGAATGAAGATGACATGGATAGTTTTAAATATGATTCCCGATGCATCTATTATGCCCTTTTTACCAATCTTTATGGTGGTAGGCCTTTTATACAATTGATAGCAGGCAGTCATTACAGGGGAAAGTTCTTTTCACAAGAGAGGTTGAGAGATGCTATTGTTTCTATGCCTCATTTTCATCTTGACATAATATGAACTTGTAGATTTTAGTGAGAATATTGATTTTAAACCTACGATGGCTTGCTTATTCATATTATCTGTTAATTTTCAGGATTGACTTTGTTCTAGTGGCTTAACAAGATAATTGGTGTTATTTTATTTTGCACTATTATATTATTGGTCTTTCTAGTTATGATTCTCAAGTTTATAACTCGACATAATATCATTTAATAATAAAGTCTCTCATTTGTCACAAGGTTTCATCCTGTAGATAGCATTGTCTACAGTTTGAAATTTATCTTTTCTAGTTAATTAGCCCTTGCTCCCCTTTTCTTTGGTTTTTGTGTTTACATAGGCATCTTTTAGTGCTTTATATTGAGCTTATTTGACAATCTTTCTAACATCTTCTCTCATCCATATGATGGATCACAAAATTTGATCTAAATTGTTGATAAAATCAAAATACATTTTTTTCCTGAAATGCATGTGAAAATTTAATGTACATTATTTGTTGGTACTAAGTTTTTGCATCTCTTAATTCATATAAATGTTCTGTGAAATTGAATTTATGCCTTATTTATAGTGAGGGGAGCTAAACAACAATTATAATTGATTGAAACATGATATAACATGAAAAGTCATGGGAGGAACACATAAGGTCATTTGTGGGGTGTTAAGAGTCATAGTGTCATGATGAGTCATGCATGGAGCATTTTGTCTTATTTTGTGGAAAGAGCAAAAGTGGCTATTTTTTCTTAGAGATTTTTTTTCAGAATCATTATTTTATCTTAAGAGGGGTTCCTTCTAATGGGGTTCAATCAAAGGGGTTTAGATCAAACCGCTTGGATAAAACTCCTAGGTTTAAATTTAATTCTTAATATAGTCTCCTCCATCCCTGTAGACAACAAAATAATTTCACTTATCTTTTTGGGGGACAAAATGAAGATTGAACCCCCTTAGAACCTCTAGGCTTAAATTGACCTTGGACAAAGTCTCATATATGATTGTCAACATATTGATAAAAAATCTTCACTTCACCTTTTGAGGGATCAAATGAAGTCATCAATGAAGAATTATTTTGTAAGTACATAGCCTTAAGTTTTAACTTTATGAAAATTATAATATATATTATATTTTTAATATTATAAATTATTATATTAATAATGATCATAGGTCGATTACAAAAAATTAATGACCTTTATTCAAGAAACTAGGAAAAATTTGTCTAAAAATTACATAGCTTTCCACATTGATGTCCTTGTTTCAATGATTTTTCTATATATACACTAAGAGAAACATAATATGGTAAAATATAGGTTAATTTTTTTTTGTTAATACTAATTCAATAATTTGTAATGAATAAAATATTCTATAAAAAAATACCATAATATTTTCTCCCTAGTCATTGAAGTTAATGATCTAATTCTAAGGAATCATGAAAACATGTTAGTTGTAGTGAAATTTGTCTAATAAAGTAAAACATCACTCAAAAAAATATAGAAAAAATAATAAATTGTTTTAAAATAAAATAAAATTATAGAAATAATTCTTTAAATTTTTTAGAAACTTATAAATTGAATCTACATATAAAATTATATAACTCATTAGTCTACATCATCATTAAATTCTTGACTATACATTTGGTATAATCGACACAAATTGAAAATGCTCAAAAATATTGATTTTAGTGGCTCAATAATGGTAAAATGTGAAACATAATAATATATTGTTACTCATATGAAAACGTTCATTTTATACACTCAAATTTAAGCACCCCTTCCATCATTTCAAGCAATAAACAAATGAGATTCATAATAAGAGAAAATATCTTGAACTTCACAAATTTGAATCCAAAGGTTTGAAGCCATTTCTATTTTCTCTAAAAACATTTCAAGCTTTCCAAAATCTAAATCGAGTAATATTTTTTTTCAAACACAAATCCTTCAAAACTCAAGAACACGTTATGATTTTCAAAATTATATTTTCTCTAAGCTCCTTCATTTATAATCATTATAAATGTTAAAAAGGAATAATGTCCTCAACAAGAATATGGTAAACCCTAAATATAACCTCCTTTCAAAGTTAAAAGACTACACTTGACTCTAAAAGAGGTTAGGAATGATAAGGAAATTATAAATAATCGATTTAAGGTTTCACCCCAACACATTGGATGTTTTTTGGGTTTTCAACTTATTATGCGTTTCCACCCAACAAAATGTGGTTAGAAAGTTTCCACCTTAGCTATAGGTTTTGACCTAACTAGATATAGGAAATAATGGATTTGAGTTTTCAACCCAATGAGCCATCTATTGATTATGTTTCCATTAGTTATAAGGTAACTACACAATTGGATAAAAGGACAATCTAGGCCTAAAATGATATTAATTCCTAGTCATCAAAGAGGTCAAAGGTCAAGATTCAAGGATAAAAAACTATAAGGGGAAAAGGTGAGAGAGGCAGTATACATGCTCCACTTGAAGAAATTAGAAAAAGAAGAGGTTAGATGAAAATAGTTAGTTATTTTAATCATCAAGGGGAAAGGGAGAAATATGATAGATACCAAGGATTTGATGAGGAGAGGAAGGTAATGATTAAGAAGGGGGAACATCTAGGTCATTCCCCCAAGAGATGACTAGATAAAGAAATCACTAGAGGAACAATGACAATATTCCCCCAAGTGATTACAAAATATATCATAATGGTAATAACAAAACTAAAGAGGAGGATATAAGAAAACAAAAGAGAGAAACATGATATGATACCCACAATGATCAATACGAGTAAATGTAAAAACATAAAATCACAACAAATATGAAAGACACATAATCAAAGAGGAAGATAAATAGCATGGTTGAAACCATATTAGTAAATGTAGAAAAATGTATTCCTAATAGCAATAAATATTATAGTAACTAAACGCAGATTATCATCATCTATATCATCATAGCAAGATGAGGCATAATAAAAAACATGAAGGAAAATTGAAAAGTCAATGAAAAGAGATAAATAAGGAAAACACGATGGATAAAATGAAAATTAAAAGAAGATAAAAGGATTAAAAACAAGGAAAAAGTAAAATTATGATGAATATAAAGAGAAAGGGAAAAAATGAGGAAACCAAGTGATATAGAAATAAGGAAAGTTCAAATAAGTGAAAATTGAAAATGGGAAATGAGAAAAATAAACTAGTAGGAAACAATAAGGCGGTGAGATTAAAAATGATAAATAAAAAGGGAAAGGATAACTAAAAATTTAAAACAAAAGTAGAATAAAAAAAAAACTGGCAAGTTTTCAAGTATAAGGAAATTTCAAACAAGTGAACAATTGAAAATGGGAAATGAGAAAAATAAACTAGTGGGAAACAATAAGACGGTGAGATTAAAAATGGTAAATAAAAAGGGAAAGGATAACTAAAAATTTAAAACAAACAAAAAATAAAAAAGAAAATTGGCAAGTTCTCGTGTGCATGTGTGCATGGTTGGGTTGACAATATGGAACAATGGGTTCCAATAGTGTGGCATAGGCTTATGCATCAATATAAATAGGAGATTCTTTTATTTCCATATTTATTCATATAAAATCAAAGTGCTAAATTATTAAATGTTGGATGCCACCAACTTTTGAGAAGGGAGAAAAAGGTGTAGGTATATTGTTTCTTGCAATAATTTATTTAAAAAAATTCCAATTTAAACTTTGAATTTTCAGGTATAGAAGGATGAGAAAAACAAGTATTGTAGGATGTAAAATATGGAGGATCTATTGAGATAAAGTCTCATACTCAAGCCCTATAAACAAGAAGAAATGAATAGAAGACATCCTACTTTAGAACACATCATATAGTTACTTATAAGGTAGATCAAATAGAAAGGATATGGAAGAAGTGGGACATCTTAAGTCTAGGACATGATAATTTTTTTACATTGATTTATCCTTTGAATTATTTTTATTTGGGTTTTTGAGTTCATCAATTATAATTGCACACTTTTTAACTTATTATTTCTTATTTCTTTTGTTTTCTCTCTTTTGATGCCACTCCATGATCTAATCAACCCTATGCAACTAGTAAGATGCAAGGGCTCATCACTAAATATCAGACCAAACAATTATGGGCTTTTTTGATGTACATTTACATGATTTTTTTATTGGGTTTTGAGTTCACTTAGAATTGCATGTTTTTTAACTTTTTTTTCTTATTTCTTTTGTTTTCTCTTTTTTGATGACACCCTATGATCTAACCAACACTATGCAACTAGAAAGATGCAAGGGCTCATCACTGCATATTAAACCAAACAATTATGGACATTTTTTTATGTACATTTACATGATTTTTTATTCTTATGTCTAGATGATGAAAGGAGAAATTGGATCTATTCATAAGGTTCTAAGAGTTGTAATAGAGTTTTAGATATTTGTAATATATAGGGTGCAAACATTCATGGTCCCAATTTTGATCATCATATCTTTGATAGGGTTGAAAGGCTAAGGTGAAATGGAAAGTTTAAGGTGGATGTGGGAAGGGATAAAATCCCACAAGATCTTATGTCTACTACATATTTATCATATCAAGAGGTTGTGTGAGGTGTATGTGACTAGGCTGAGTAATATAGAGTATGATTAGAGTGTAAAATGTGGGGAATAATGGGTGATAAAATAAGTGTTTATGATAGCATGGTTTGGTAAAACTCTTATTTGTTTATTGTTGCATAAGTGAGGAGTATAAAGATTCTAGCAATATTTATTGTAATATTGTATGCACTACAAGAATAAATAAAATAAAACAATAAAGATAAAATGTACAATGATAGGAAAAATAGATAAGAATAGGGAAGAGAACAAAGGAAAGAGAAAAATATAAATCTAAAAAAAGTGAGATGAGGTAGGCACATATAAGAGGACAATAATTGAAAAAGTTTCCTACCATTTAGTGCATAATTGAAGGATAAAATTACCTAATATATAGCAATACAATAAAATTATAGTGACATGGTATCAAACTACGAGAACAATCATGGAGAGGGTGGGAATAAAAGGGTGTAGATGAAACATTAAAAGGAGAATATCCAAGGCCAAATTTACCAAGATGTGTTTTAAGGGAAATAGGTTCAATAATACCATTTTCATATGGTCTGACACGTTTTCCTTTATACCCAAATATTACTACTATCTTGATACCTTTACAATACAATCTTTCAAGTTTAGTAGAAGAATGCGGGTATCAATAGCTTAAGGGTAACATAATTAAATTCATTATCGGTGATATTTTTATTTAAATAAAGAGGAATTCAAGGGATTTGAATGGTATAATTTGTTGGATAATTATATTTAGTGGTATTTCCATTTGAGTGGTTAGTTAGTGTTGGAATGTGGAAATTATTAGAATATATCTTATATTCACCAAATCCCAAGGATCAATTTTAAAATACTAGTATTAATTGATAGTGTTTTAATATGGTTCAATAGTGTCAACAATGATATTCTAAACTAGGGAGGATGAATGGGTGTGACAATGAGGTGGTAAACCGAGAGCTTAAAGTCGATGCATATAGAGGAAACTTTCCTTTATTGGAACATGACGGTTGAATTATAATGAGGCCCAATCATCCCCAAGAAATGAATTATAGGGTTGGTAAGGAGAAGAGGGGTTACCGGAAGTTCAAAGAGGTATAGTACATGTAGGGGGTATGCCACTTGAAGATGGAGGAGGAATAATTTAAACGCCTTTTAGGCAAGGAGTGGAAGTTTGTAGAGTTACTAAGGAATATTTTTGGTGAGATCTCCTTTGTAAATATTTGAGAAAGGGGTGAAGTACATGTGGTGTGGTTAATGAAAGATCTAGATTCAATAGTTTGAAAACTATTGAAAAAGAGAGTCATTACCATAAACATTATAAATGTTACTATTGTATATAAACTTCAAACACTAATGAAGGGTAGATGAGATAGTATACATTTGATGAATCCAGATGAAACAAAGAACACTATAAGTGACTTTACCAGTCATGACATGAAATTATGTATTAATAGTGACAAGACTTACTATTGCAAACAATAAAATGGTCCTTAAATATTCTCAACTAACATTGTCAAAACCACAAATAAATTTTTTAATCTTCTAGGTTAGATTAATCAACATGAGCATGATAAATACATTTTTTTACTACAAATTTACAAACCTAATTTATCAGAATTCATATGAAATTCAACCATGGGGAGAAGTTGACAAAAGGGATTGAAGGTTTGATAGAGATATTTTGTAAGCCTTCCTCAAGAATGGATTATTGAGTAAGAAAAAAAAAGAGATCCTATAAGAATATATTGATTGGGGAGTCTATAATTATTCCCCAACATTATATTATTTAGGGTTCCTAGGATGAAGATGAGGTGGAGGTGGAAGGTTTATGGTGTTAGAAGGAAGAGATGAATGGTTTAGATTGTTTATTAGTTTGTTGAGTTATGTATGTATTTTTTTTTTCTTTTTTTTTAGTGTTGTATTAATGATTAATATTATGATAATTTTTTGGGTATGACTAACAATAATGTATCTTTTTTGTATGGGGAGATCCACATAATATGATTGGATTGAAATGAGGAACAACCTTAAGATTAAGGTGGTAATAAATAGTCTTAAGATTAAGGTGAGGTGTGGTACTAGTGGAATTTGAACTACTATAAGGCAAAACTCTATTACTAGGTATGAAATTGAAGGTAAATCTAGATAGGCCTAGGTATGACTTGTTAGGTTTCTTTAAAGCATGTGTACTAATATGTGTATGATTATAACAAGATACAAGGGGATCCTTACTAAGTGACACATGAGCGTGTGAAAGATGACGAATGTATAGGAAAAATACTTAAGAACTTATAGAAAGAAGGAATAATTATTCCATATGAATAAATTGACTAACTATACTTTTATTTGAATTACAATGAAGAGAATGTATGGTTTCATCATTAAATTTAATCATATAAACTAGAGAAAATTTCTCATTAAATTCATAATTATTTGCATTTAGCACTAGCATAGATTTGGAGAGAGAGAAAGAAGATGCATCATGCATAGAACAATCATCATCAGAAGGAGGGTAAACTCTATATTCTTCATCACTATATAAATCTATGGTGTTACCTATGAAACCATCAACAATATCATTTTTATTAATGTGTGTATTAAAATAAATAGTCTTGTATTCAATTAAAAATGGTAAAATGGGATGATTGAGACAACAAGTCATAAGGAGTACAAGATAATTCATTGAATGAAGTGGATATGGTTAAAAAAATAGTAGAGAAATAGACATCATAAAAATATGGAAACTTGTAAGGGATTGATGGAGATGACTTGGTAGGCTCAATAAACTTGTAAGAACACTTAAATTATGATGGGTCCATGTATAAGGGGAACAATGAGTAGTTATGCGAATTTCAATAGGTTGCTCATCGCATGGAATGTTTGGAGGATTATTAGGAGAGTGATTGTATATACTAAACTCTTCTAGTTTGAGGCCATCATGGAGGATAAACATGAATGGTAAGAAGGATAAAGTAAATTATCATCATTATCGATAAAGTTAGGATCAATGAAAAGAGTATTGAGGGAAGGAAGAGGTATTGAATAATTCAAAGAGAAATACTGAGAAATAAATATAATAAAGTTTATGTATTATTATCTACTAATACACAAATCAAAAGTGTAAATATAAATGGAATAGCTTTGAAAAATGTAAAAAATAAAATAAAATAATTAATTATTTAATAAGTGGTGGTGTGAAGTGTAAACTATTTTTGATACCATAAACAACTAACAATTGAGTTGAGACTAATATTTGGTTATGATATATGCATGATAGGTAGTAATATGATAAAGATAGGCTAAAATATTCATAACATAAAGCGAATGGATATAGATCCATATGTAGACTCAAAGGCCTCCATCTCTCGTGCTTCTCTGGCTAAAACTTGAAATTGAAATAACTCTGGACCTTGCTATAAATTCCTTCTCATTCAATTGCCAAAGCTCTTTATCCCTCAAGATAGCTTGTGAATTCAGAAATGCATATAATGTTTCTCTTCACCCACTGATGGGTATTTAAAAGATGACACACATACAAAATAAATGTGCACATCCCTCGAGTTCAGTACCCTTAATTAAAAAGGATGATCCACATGCGGTGATCTGTCTTACCAAAGATTTAGGGGATTTTCCTTGGGAGTCATGTATTTGGTATGCTTGAGTATCAATTACAAAGGAGGGAGGTAGCTAGCTATCTTTCAGAAAGGGTTCAAAAAGGGGCACCAAGGTGAGGACACTTGGAGAAAATTCAGGATTAACAACTGCAATAGAGGCACTTATTAGCAAAATTAGGAAACAACAACAAAGAAGGAAACTAACTAACTATATACAAAGGGACCACTGAATGGATTTAGTTGAAATGTTTTAAGTAGATTCGATTTACTAGAATTTCAAGGGTGTTACCTCCTTCATCCTCAAGTTCAAAAGAGTTACTTTGTTTGTAACCAATGATGTAGAAAGGTCCTCTTCATAATGAGCCAAATTTTGCATGTTGACCAGGCTTAGTGACTCACTCTTCATACTTCAAAACCAAATCGCCTTTCTTTGAAGCCAGGGTTTGAAGTTCTTTTATTGAACCATCGCTTTACTATCTATTGATGACTCACTATAGCATCATGATTGTTCTCCCTTACTTCTTGTAGGTTGAGACGTTCCACCAACCTAACTTCCATGACTCCATTTTCTTTAATTTTTACAACCTTTAATAGATGCAAGGTTGGGATTTCCATGGAAATCAATAAAACAAACTCTTTTCCATACACTACCTTGTATGGAGATTCCTCGAGAAATTGTTTTTGTGTGATTCGATCAGCCCAAAGGGCTATCCTTAAATGTTTGTGCCACTCTCTTCGGTGGTCTAGACCAACTTGCTTGATTAGCCTTATCATTCTTGTTGGTGGACTCAGATAGTCCATTTCCCTAGGGATAATAGTTGGATGAAGTTTAAGGAAGATGCCATTCTTCAGTGTGAACTCTGATATCTTAGAACTCAGGAAAGCTCTTGCATTGTCTGATATTATGGTTTTTGGTGGGCCAAATTTGGTAATCAATTCTTCTAGAAAACCGAGTATTACGTTCTCAGTTGCTTCTTGCAAAGGAATGGCCTTGGATAATATTATGAAGTAATTTGTAGTGGTGATTATCCATTTATGGGATAAGCTAGATATGGGATTGATCATCTCAATAAAATCTAGACCCCATTACGTGAATGGCTCATCTACCACAACTAAATTGAGAGGCATGGAATAATTTTTTATGTTTATCGACAAAGAACTTGCATTGTTGGAATTTCTTGACCAAGTTATGGCAATCCAAAAATAGAGTCGACCAATAATATCCTACATACATAATCTTTATTGTAATTATTTTTGCTAAGAAAGGCCACCCGATGTGCCGTTATGCATTTCATTTAATATTCTATTATCTTGATTCTTTTCTACATATCAAAGAAATATTCCGTTAAAATTCCTCTTGAAGATAAAGTCCTAAATAAGAGAATAACTGGCCCCTTGCAGCATGTAGAATCTTTTCTTGTGCGAAGGAAAGTGTTCTAGATATCGGCTAGTTTTCACGAAATGGACCCTATTTGTAATCCATGAATCTAAAGTCTCATACTAACTGTTTACCAACACTTATTTTGATGCACCTTCCTTATCTATCAAAATCTCTAAACCTTGGGCTAAGTATTCACAGAACCCTTTCCCTCAAATCACCTTGGTTGGCCTAACTTCAATACCATACTCAAGGATCTTGGTGATCCAACTGGCTCTCTTTTCTATGATTTCTCCTTCCATAATGTATTCTTTGATGTTGGAGTGTGCAACGTGCACCATTATTTTATTTTTGGCTACTAGGTGCCTGAATTTTTTAAACCCTTTAACAATTGTGAAGGCTTGTCTTTCAAAAAAATTATATTTAGCCTCATATCCTTGCAAGTTTCTCAAATAGAAAGCTATGGGGTGCTCACCTTTCCCGTCATCTTCCTTTTGATTTAGCACAACTACTAGGCCGTGTTTTCCTCCATAGACATACATGATGAAGTCTTTAGAAAAGTCTAGGTTAACTAGCATGGGAGCCACAAAGATTTCCTCTTTAACCTTCTTAAAGGTCTTCCTTCCTTCTCAGGCCCACTTAGAAACTCGATCCTTCTTTAGAATCAAGGCACAATTGGCCTGATTAATCCCGCAAAGCAAGATACAAACTGACTAGCAAAATTAATCTTCCCTAAGAAAGATTGGACTCCCTTTTTATTTATTGGTAGAGGAAAATCCTTGATGGTTTTTACTCTGTTGGGATCAATAGAAATTCCTTCCTTAGACACGACATATCCTGGAACAACTTGCCTTGCGAGACTCCAAAGACGTGCATTTCTTAGCGTTTAAAGATACCTTGAACTCTTGACACCTCTGAACTTTTTTCCAAGTGATCAAAATGGTCTTCTTTAGATTCGGATAACATCGTGATATCATCCAAATAGATAAGGATAATTGGGTCAATTAAGCTTTGAAAGGCTACATCCATAGCTCGTTGAAATGTGGGCTCAACATTAGGAGTGTGCAACATACATCATTATTTTATTTATGGCTACTAGGTGCCTAATTTTTTTAAACCCTTAACAATTGTGAAGGCTTGTCTTTCAACAAAATTATATTTAGCCTCATATCCTTGCAAGGTTCTCAAATAGAAAGCTATGGGGTGCTCACCTTTTCGGTCATCTTCCTTTTGAGTCAACACAACTACTAGGCTGTGTTTTCCTCCATAGACATACATGATGAAGTCTTTAGAAAAGTATAAGTTAACTAGCATGGGATCCACAAAGATTGCCTCTTTAACCTTCTCGAAGGTTGTCCTTCCTTCTCAGGTCCACTTAAAAACTTGGCCCTTCTTTAGAATCAGGAAATAATTGGCCAATTAATCCTGCAAAGCAAGATGCAAATTGATTGAAAAAGTTAATCTTACCTAAGAAAGATTGGAATCCCTTTTTATTTATTGGTAGAGGCAAACCCTTGATGGTTTTTACTTTGTTGGGATCAATAGAAATTCCTTCCTTAGACACAACATATCTTGGAATAGCTTGCCTTGCGAGACTCCAAAGACACATTTCTTGCGGTTTAAAGATACCTCGAACTCTTGGCACCTCTGAATTTTTTTCCAAGTGATCAAAATGGTCTTCTTTGGATTTGGATAACATCGTGAGATCATCCAAATAGATAAGGATAATTAGGTCAATTAAGCTTTGAAAGGCTACACCCATGGCCCGTTGAAAGGTGGGTCCAACATTAGAGAGACCAAATGGAATTTTGGCATATAAAAACATTCATCACTTGGTTGTGAAGGTGGTCTTATGTTGGCATTCTTCCTTAATCCATACCTAATTGTATCTTGAGAAGCCATCAAGTA
The DNA here is from genome assembly GCA_007258455.2 of Sequoia sempervirens. NCBI lineage: Eukaryota > Viridiplantae > Streptophyta > Pinopsida > Cupressales > Cupressaceae > Sequoia > Sequoia sempervirens. Next base: position 7,105 of record VDFB02260797.1, on the reverse strand, counting down.
GAGAAAACATCTCTACTCCCGCAACCTTTTGAAGAATTTGTTTCATAGAAGGGAGAGGGTAATGATCTTTCAGAGATGCTCTATTCAAATCATTGAGATCTACGTGGAGCTTGACCTATCCATTCTTTTTACTCACAAGGACCATATTAGACACCCACATGGAATGCATGATTGGGTATATAATCTTTGAATCAATTAAAATTTTCAGCTCTAGAGCCATGAGAGACTCAATTTTCAGATTCATTGATCTCTATTTTTGGAAAATTGATTTGGCTCCCTTGACCGATTCTATGGTGTGCTACATGATATCCTGATCAAGTATCTTTTCATATCTTCGTAGGTCAATGCCATGACTCCCTTATATTGGCTACATAAGGATATCAATCACTCTTTATCCTTTTTGGAAATATCTTTCCCTACTTTCATCTTTTTCCCATCTCCTATATAAAGCTCAAAATAATCTCCCTTATTTGCAACAAACATCCTTTTGTCAATTTTCACATCATTAGAATCAAACAGATTCTCCAAAGTGCATTTTTTTGAAGTTTGTTGGTCTTCAACTAAATGATCTGATCTCCGTAAGCTTCCTCTATCTTTGACTGCAATTGTTTTGTGAATTCGCATGATTTTTATAGAAACAAAGATATTTGAGCATCACTTTCAATGACCTACCAATGTTAAATCATTATCCAGAATAGCGGGCCTAGTAGTCATTCTCACTAAATGATTATTGACAAACAAATCAACTGTCGAGTTGAATTGAGAACCAATCAATATCATTCTATCGACCTCTACATTCTATGATCTTGGGATTACCTAGACATTGAATTTTTGTTAATGCTTCAATTAAGTTCCTTACTTGATGATGGTATGATCTCATTTAGATGTTCTTTGTGGCTGTTGTTTTTCTTACTTTTTTACCACTAGTTCGAAATCTTCGAACACTTTTAGTTTCCTTACTCATATCCATTCAGAGAATCTTAAACCTCAGATCAAAGCTTCATATTCAGCCTCATTATTCGTGTAGAAAAAATTGAAACCAAAAAAACCTCGAATACTTCCTCCCTGAAGGTGACACTAGACAAATATCAACTTCGGATCTAGCTTAGTACAGGGTCCATATGTTAGAGCTATCCTTAAAACTTTCAATCTGATCTTTCTCTCACTTTGTAACTTCAGGAATAATTTTATCTTCGTAAAAAATTATGTAAGTCCCTAGACTAGTGACATCAAAATTATCGAAAGGGTCACTTTTCATAAAGTCGCTGATGAGGGACTACTCTTCAGAGCTCTTGTTTCCTATCATTATCTCATCTTCCAACATTTCTAAACAATACATCTCATATTTAGAGAAAGATGTATGGCCAACTTCAAAATTCATCATAGCATCATCCTTTATGTGCTCTTGATATAGCGACTTTGATAACACTTTCATTTTTGAACCATACTTAGTCCTCAGGATAATATGGGACCAATCCAAGGACAAATATCCTCTTATCTTTGTCGTGAAATCTATTAAAAGATATAGCCCAAAAATGGGACCACTTCTTGGGGTACTATGATGCTAGGGCAATAATACAGGGTCAATGGAAGGGCCTTAATAACACCTACTATTTGAACTTTCTTTCAATCCAATTGCATCACCCCCTATCTAAAGGTTCATACCCTAATTGTAGTGAAGAAACAATATATTTGAGCATCATTGTGGTACTAGCTCCTTAGTCAATCATGGAATTATGTAATAATTTGTCTACCACAATGAGATAAATAAAATGGGGCAAGTTTTGATTTACTCACCCCTTATTTCAAGTTGGTGAATGTGGATGGTGTATGGGATTGCACACTCCTACTAGCTTCCCTCACCTTCACTTGTGCAGGTCCTATGACCAAATTAGTTGGTGTAGGCTCCTCTTGATCCTCCAACGCTTCTCATAGTAGAGAACTCTATTTGGGAATTAACAAGACATCTCATAGAGAAACATTAGCCAGGGTCTTTTTTAGCTCCTCAACCACATTCAACGAACCTTGAGGTTGGACTTTAGGTTCCTTTGTTCTATTTGACACTACTTCACTCTATTTTTGATACACTAGGGGTGATGGATGAGGACCTGAATTTCTCCCAAAAGTTACTTTGGGCCTCGTGAAAAATTCATGATTCTTGACCAACCTCTTCTTTGAATGGGTATAATAATCTGATTGGACTTGTGAGGATTTTAATGCATGAACTTTGATTGCATAAACCGTATCTTTTCCTTCCACCCAAGATAAGAGAACATGATCTAAAGATATTTCCTCTTTTTGTTCTAAGGACATACCTTGAACTTGAGCCATCAGGACAACATTCTCAACATTAGGGGACTGGTATCCATAAGGAGGTGTATCAAGTGTAACCCCTTGCCTTCACAACTTTGCTACCTTATGTTATAGGTTACCTCTAGGATAATTTTGGGGTGTGTGTATCATTACAAAGGAAGCACCATGACTTTGAATCATCCACCAAGTTATTTTGGCCTGTAACCAATTCTTTGTGTGAATTTGGTGAGATTTTTTGTAGAGTAGGAGTTGGGACAATCTGATTTATGGGTTGCACCTAATTGTTTAACATCTACCCACCTTGCTACTGGTTATGCTGATATAGATACCTTCCACCTTGATAATTTTGGTAAGGGGGATTATGGGGCATAACTTGTTGCCTCTTGAGATTAATGATTTCATTTGAGAAGTTTTACAATATGCTCCTCATATCATTCATTTTTGCAGCTAGTAACGATGAGGTAGGTGCATTCATCTCTAGGTGGTAGGAGGGTATACATACATGAAGGTATTAGCTTGTGAATTACTTGGGGCCTCTTATTGTAGAGGTATAGGTAGCTCTGGGAACATATAAATAGGTGGTCGAGGTGTGAGTTTCCCAACATCTATTAATTTATTCTATGCTCTAATAGCCAACTCATACACATCCAATAGTGTTTGGACTTCGAGAGATTGAATCATTACAACAATATTTGAGTTGAAAGATTTAAGATAGAAAATAATGGCCATACTTGCTGGTAGTTGGGCCGCTACAAAAATCCTCTGCCAAGTTTTGTGGAATCTAATATTGAAGTCAATAATAACCTCTTGTAGGGCTCTTTTGATAGTGATTAATTGTTGCAGGAGAGATGACTAATCTCCTATTTCGTTGAATCGTTCAAAGAATCTATTGCCTAATTCATTCAAGGTGGAAATAGAGTTGAGAGGCAAGGATCTATACCAATCCAGGTCTCTCCCTTTAAAAAAGGCAACCAATAACCTCAAAGCCACATTCTACTCTGTGACATGGTGCACCATGCAAACATTGGAAACATCTTGAAGATGTTTCACGATATTTCTAAAATCTTTCCCATTGAATTTAGGGAGTGCTTTCAATTCATTAGTGGGAATAGGATCCCACATGGCTAGAGCTATTGGAGGGATAAGGGGGCTACCACTATTCCACACTACAAAGTTTCTTGATGCTCCTAAGGCATCCGTATGGGTTTGCACTTGGGCATGCACTACACTAGTTTTGGTTTGCTCTTTGGTAGATGACTGCTATTTGGGTTGCATGCCAATTGAGATCTAGTAATGGGTATTTGTCTCATACAATCTAACTTCTAATCTAGAACTAAAAGAGGTCCCATTAGGCATGTTAGAAAAAAATTATTGATCTCTAAAACTAGTGTTTGAGAGAAGCAACCTTGGGAAGTTTCACAGGCGTGGGTAATTGCGACCCATGAAACGAACTTTAAGGTTTTGAAATTTGGCTCTTCATTTATATTTGGGGAGAAAATGGAAAGAGAGAAAATCATTGAAAAGGAAATCAAACTTGTAAATCTACTCTAAGGTGATGCAATAGAAATCAATGAGATTCACAATTAATAGAGCATATGTAACACTTAATTCCACAAACATCTAGAAAGAATTGAAAGAGAAAAAGAGAAAATGCATGATTTAAATTTTGTAACATAAACATGAAGCTAAATACCACAAAATTAGAAATCATAAATAACAATTAATAATTGATTTCACAATTTTAGACACAAAACACCACATCCTCTTCATTAATTATGGAGAACAAATTACAAAGGCCACTGCAACATAGTTTAAGATATTTAATCCCTCCCATGAGGGGAACCTATTAAGTTATAATAAAATGAAATCTCTACTATTTCAAAATGGAAATACTATTACAATCACTCCTATGAGCTCTCCAAAAATTGTAAACTCTTAATATAAGACAAAACTTCAAAGTATATAGGCCTCGTATTTATAATTTGATTTAGGTTACGAGGTAGCAGAAAGTCACCTAGAAGGCTTGGCCTATCTCTCCATCATGATACTATTGAAACTTCCCAATGTATCAATGATTACTTTCATTAGGTGTGGCCTTCGGTGTGACACAAGTAGCTACCATATCAAACCATCTTGTGATATTTAAAAAATACCTTACTTCTCCTTTCACTTTGGAGATGCATGACAATGACACTATCTATCCTCTATCTGCTTCCGTGGGTAGCTTTTGTTGCACAATGTTGTCACTAGTGTTGTCATTGATGTAAAATTCTAGTGTGGTTATGATGAGAAGGTGTCAGTGGTGTTGATAAGGTGTTGCAGATGTAGCAGGGTCACTTGGTTTCCAAGTGCTTTTAAGAAAATTTGCATAAAGAGTGTACAAGGTGACAGGGATGTGTTATGTGTTGTGCTCCACATTTATTCATGCTTGAAGATGTGCTTGTGCAGTTTGGATGTGATGATCAAAAGTATTTGAAGGTGTTATATCTAGAGTTTCAAGTTTTGGATTGTGTGACAATAGAAGATGTGTTTGACAGTGTTTGGCCTATGAAGAGGGATATAGAGGAGAAATTGAATTGCTCCGCATTTCTTTGTGCTAAAGTTTCTTGTCATGTGGATTTTGGAATGTGCTAATGATTCTTGTATCTATCTCCCCTTGCATGTTTTGGTGTTCAGCTGTTATGCAAGCTTGGTTCATGAGTTGTGTCTTAGTGGCATAATTTTTGAATTTTGGGTTGATCTCTCAATAAAGGTAAAATATAGGTTCAGGTGACAAAACATGCCCCAAGATGCAAAAATGGCCTCAAAAATGCAAAAAATAGCTCAAAATAGGCTGCATAGGTTGAAAATAGGTAAAATAGATCAAAACCCTAGCTTTTGGCTCAAATTAGGGAAAAAACCCCTAATTTTTAGGCTTAAATAGGTGATGAAGGGTCACTTTCAAGTCATTTGTGCATTCACACTTGAGAGATTTGCTACACTTTGAGCTCTAACCTCTTGACGAAATGACATGACGAGTGCTCCCAGGACACATTTCTGACCGAGTGCTAGAGTACCAAAGGCCTCCAAGCACAAAACCAACGATATGCAATTCGAAACTTTCCATGCATTTTGACTTTTTGATTCATTTATTAGGCTTTGAAATCTAGTGTAGGTTGGTGTCGTATTGCAACGCTATTTTGAGTCTCGACGACGCTTTTTTCCTTTCTAGCAATGCCATTGTGAATGGTGATGCACTTTGCAATTTAAAATCAGGTTTTCTATTTTTTAAATTGTGATGTGGATGTGCATAGTGATGGTAGTCACGATTTGCAATTTAGAATTAGGGTTTGCATATTTCAATATGCAACGCCAATCTAAATAGTGACACTAGTCGCGATTTAGAATTTGAGTGGATTGGGCGTCATTATTTGGAATTTGAATTATAGCTACACCTTCATATATGGTGATGCCTTTGTCATTTTGGGGAAAAAACTTCCAAACTTAATTGATTTGAACCAAATTTTAACATCGTGCGCTTCGTGGGTGCATGAGGTTATTCATCCTTTGATGTCTCGCGAGCACTAACCTTCTTTACTTTCCACACTAGATGATTTATCTGAGCTTCAACTAGAGGACCTTGGAGAGTGTGGATTGTGGTACATCTCATATATTCCCGTTGTGAGTACCCATCTAGCAATGATGACATCATTATACGAGTGATGGCATAGTGTAACCTTGTCATTCCACTTACCCACTGACAAGGCTACAGTCACCTTAGAGGACATATGTTGGATACTTCAGTTTTCAATACATGGGGACCATGTGATTTATATTTTTGATGCGGGATATGATGCCTACCACGAGGTTCTAGCGCCAAAATGTGACTGATGATGTAGTATAGGTTAACTACACTTGATCCATATAGATTCAAAGTATACTTAAGCCACTATGCATCAATCCCAATAAGATCATTCAATTTAAACAAAGCAAAGAAGCCATTAAGAGTGTCATTCTAAACATGAAAGCTTGATGAAAATCTACTCTAAGACATTGAAACTTATCCTATTGGGGGAGTGGTGATGCATTGATGTGGAATGGCGACCCTTTCCCTATCCCTTGGATATTAAGCTTGTTTCAATCAGTTTTATTGAAGAAAACTGATGAAACTGATGAGAGATGTGTTGTAAAACATGATGAGAGCTAATTTAACATGATAAAATCTAAGATGATCGATGTGAGGGTATGCAAAGCTATTCTAGATGTGTGCAAGATTCAAAAGATTAAAATCCTAGTTTCAAAATATACTAAATGGATGCAACTAAGTTACCATGGAAGCCATTAATGGATGCTTTTAAGCTACTAATACATAAAATATTAACCTAAAATTATTTTAAACATAAAACATGGATGCAAATGAGAGTGATTTTCAATAGCATAAGTTTGCTCTGAAAAGGTGGGATCAAGGTATTACCTTGGTTGATGGAGTTCGTGACCAAGGGGTTTTTTTGATTTGTGTTGATGATGGATGGGATAGATTTGTTTTGGGAAACTAATGGGTTGGGTGTATTAATAGGAGGATTGGATGAAGATGTCCCATGTTGCATTGAAGACTGATTGTGCGTAAGGGTATTAACTTGCCCTTTTGGGTCTATTTGCGACACTTGGTCGACACTACCTTGTGTGACGTTGGGCACACTTGTGGTACTCATGGGGATAGATGAAGATGATTTCCCCCAACTTGTCAAAGTTGTCATGGAATGATGTACTATAAGTGGTTTATGTGGATTTAGAGGATTCTCGAGAATGGGAG